>OLKM01000795.1:147711-185211 GCA_900291075.1 Melanogrammus aeglefinus
CATTAGGTGTAGGACTTCCTGCTAAGATCACTTGCAGGTCAAATGGCTCGCTGGATAATTGATTTCCACAATTGAGAGGTAACAGATTGTGTCTTAATGGAAACGCATGCTAAGCCCACGCCTGCACTGCCCTGCGCTGACCTTAACGTGAGGAAACTAGCGAAATGACGCTGGTGTCGGTATTATGGTCGTGTAGCAACAATTATGTTTTTGCCAATGGGATTCATTAACAAAAAGCTGGGTTGATTTAGCTTATTACGCCCGCTTCTTACTTCCTAATCCACCGACATTAGTTCCATTACAGAGGAAACACCACTTCCCTCCCACCCCGTCCGAATGAACCTAGTCCGACTGAAAGAATCAGGAGGAATGTTGTCCTTGGACCACTCGAAGAGGCACCTCTTTGGGTCCTCAGCAACATATCCGCCAGGTGTGAAGTCGATTGGATGAACGGCTAGCGAGATGGTCCAAGGACAGTTAAACAAAGAGGCCGCTCTATTAGAGTTAAATGGAGTTTACTTTGATGCTTGATTTTGGCGTCATAGTTTAAAGTCCTTAGTCACTCAAATCCAAATGTGTGAGTGTTCATTTATTCAATGTGGAGGTTATTGGTAATCAATCAAAGTTTGCTTTGTGTTTTTTTGGTATTCTACACGAGAAATTTCAGATACCTTCAGGTCTTTTAGAAAGTGCAGTATTTGTACGTGACTTTGGATAAAATCTCTTGCTAATGAGTTACTTGCACACACACACACACGCACACACACACACACACACACACACACACACACACACACACACACACACACACACACACACACACACACACACACACACACACACACACACACACACACACACACACACACACACACACACACACACACACACACCTTTGCACGCAAATCTGCCTCTATGATTCAGTATTTCATCATTTAACGACATGCTGCCTCACTGATACGTAATAGTAATAGTTAAGACTCTGAACGCTTCAAGGACTTCCTCCTTATTCCCCCTCTAGCAGGAGGGTGACAGCTTCAGACACATGAATGTAGCGTGTGTGTTCCCTGCCGTCCTTGGATAGCATGGTCACTGAGTAACCTACAGACACGTGACCGTGGCCTGCAATACTACACCACACTTAAGGGCTTGTTTTGTTTACTCTTACGCCACCGCCACCGCAGGGGTGAACCCCAGCAATACCTCAATGATAAGCAGATCACGTGCTGTACACTAACACAATGTGTGCGTGTGCTGTTGGACGTATGTGTGGAAAATATGTATGTGGGTATGTGCTGGTTGAGGTGTATTTGTTTGTGTTTATGTGTGTGTTTACATGGTTTATGTAAGCTTCAGTATTCTACTGAGACTGAGGAACTAAAAACAGACTGTGTATTACCAGAGCAATGCAACACGTGCTTGTATGCACGCACACAAAAACACACTCACAAACCCACACACACATATAAACACACAATCACACAAACATAACCAAAAATACACACACACACAGACACGTTCAGAAACACACACACACACACACACACACACACACACACACACACACACACACACACACACACACACACACACACACACACACACACACACACACACACACACACACACACACACATCCATTAACAAATACACACACACAAACACATACACATACATAAACACATACCAACATCTATTAACAAAAACACACACACACACACACACACACACACACACACACACACACACACACACACACACACACACACACACACACACACACACACACACACACACACACACACACACACACACACACACACACAGTAAACACAGGCTGGACTCCGACCCCGGGATTGGGCTGTGGGGGCCCCTCTACCCTTTGTTGCTGTGGAGAATAATTCATTTGTGGAGAGGGATGTTGTCTCATAGTTCACTCATTATTAATGTGTGACACGCTGCCCACAGCTGCCTGTCCTCCACCAGGTCCTCCTCCACCTCCTCCGCCTTGCACTCTGTTCTGCTGTGTGTGTGTGTGTGTGTGTGTGTGCGTGCGTGTGCGTGTGCGTGTGCGTGTGTGTGTGTGTGTGGTGTGTGTGTGTGTGCGTGCGTGTGCGTGTGCGTGTGCGTGTGTGTGTGCGTGTGTGTGCGTGTGTGTGTGTGTGTGTGCGTGTGTGTGCGTGTGTGTGCGTGTGTGTGGTGTGTGTGTGTGTGTGTGTGTGTGTGTGTGTGTGTGTGTGTATGAACTGCTAACTAAAGAGTATTCATGTAGGGAGTAAACTAACAAAGCCAGCCAGTCCAAGCTGAACCAACTTTTAGTCTGTATACTTCTGCTGACAACACAGCCTTGCATTGTTGTTTCTTAACCATTTCCGCAAGCTCTGCAAAGTGCAGATGTCTCCCATGAACACACGCAATGTAGTCCAAACGTTTCCCGCTGAGAGTCACTTCCCACCTAGGGTGTGTGCTGTTGGTGGTGGGCTGCAGGTGAGAGGGCTCGTGGTGGCTGTGGAGAAATGGTTCACACATTATTAATGTAAAGGAGGGCTCCATGTCAGCTAGCAGGGAGGGTGATGTAGAGTCTGGGCCTCAGGGCATCAGCACCCCTGCTTCCCCCAAACCTAGACCTCACGCTTACGTAGAAATGTTTGAGACTATGTAGGTGTGTGTGTGTGTGTGTGTGTGTGTGTGTGTGTGTGTGTGTGTGTGTGTGTGTGTGTGTGTGTGTGTGTGTGTGTGTGTGTGTGTGTGTGTGTCATGTAGGAGGGATGTGGGGGGGTGAGGGGTTGTGGAAGTGTTGCAGAGGGTACTGGAATGTACATGGAATGGAAGAAAAAGTGCAGCAGGAACTGAGAGGGGATGGGTTAAGGAGTTGAATGAAGCTGTACCCTTTTCTTAGCTACACCGGTTCATGACCGTCAATGCTTGCTCAACTCCATCACCAACTAGCAATACCACTACCCCCAGCACCTCAAACACCACCACCACACACCACCACCACCACCACCACCACAGGGGTCTGTCACCACGACACGACTGATTGTCTCATCTCAATGACTGACTGTTGTTTACAGATATGGCGTTCCATAAAAATGTGTAGCGACGTGCCGTCTGTGGTTTCATAAGAACTATCTCATCAGTGTTTGAACTGACGATATTTGTTTATTGTCACGACCCTTGTGCAGACGGGAGAGTCACGCTCAGGTGATCATGTCAGCGGCTGACATCCCGGTCACGTCTTTCAAAACCGGACACACACCTGCCGAGCCTCTGTTACCCTCCGTTCAAAGGCTGGGAGCTTTTTGGGTTGTTGCCTCATGAGAGCCAGATCTCTCTTGTTCTCACGGGAATAAAAACAGACCACAAACAGAACAGCAGAAACACTGACGAGCGGAGTTTAGGTTGGCAACGCCACGAGGAACAAGTCATACACCAGGAATGTCTTTGAGTTGGACTAGTTTCCATGGTTTGTGGAAGGATAGTCCCGTGGTTAGGGGGGTTAGACTCCACACAGCGAAGAGTTCTGGGTTTGACCTGTGAGGTCTGCAGTCTAGCTTGAGGGCCTCCTTGAGCTAGATGACCCCTAACCCCCTACCTGCTGATCAACCACATAACTGAATGAATGGTAGGTCCTCTTGGATGAAATGACTAAAGTTTAAACTTTCTCTAGAAGAACGAAAAACAAAGTACCTTGTATTTCAACGTGTTTTTTGTAGCTTCTTCAATTTTGGTTGTATGTCTTGGATGCTCTCAGCCTCACTTTTCCGCCACTTTGGATTAAGGCGTCTGCTTCACGACTGAATGTAAATATAGTTTACAGTACAATACTCAGCGTGACAGCAGTGATTGAATCGGGCGATGTTGGATACATCTTGGTGGTTGTTATTCTCTTTATGGGGATGGTGGGTGAAACTGTGTTTTTGAAAGTCTTCCGGGGCTAATTGGATGATATGGCCCATCTGAGGCCTGGTGGGTTGGGCCTGGGCTGAGACAGGCCGTCTACAGGGCAGCAGGAGCAGACAGACCCAGCCTGGCTCTGGAGGAACTGTGTGGAAAAACTCAATTCATTCTCATTTCCCTCCCAATGAAAATAAAGTCCAAACTTATAGGTCTGGCTTCTAAAAAAAGGGGGGAGTTTAATTTGGTATTTCCAAATATGATTATTTTCTTGCACACTCCCTCTCTTTCTTGCATGCGCTCTCTCTCTCTCTCTCTCTCTCTCTCTCTCTCTCTCTCTCTCTCTCTCTCTCTCTCTCTCTCTCTCTCTCTCTCTCTCTCTCTCTCTCTCTCTCTCTCTCTCTCTCTCTCTCTCTCTCGCTCTCGCTCTCTCTCTCGCCATCGCTCTCTCCCTATCACCCTCTTTTACGATGGGAGTCTGGCAGTGTGTTTGATTAAAACGGTGTTAGAGGCATAGTGCCGCACGGTGTGTTTTATATATGACATTATATATGACAGCTACCTGCCACCTGTTACCACTCAGGGTCACCAGTCACCATTTATAAGCTTTGGATGAATGAATCCTTCTTTGGGAAGCTGGAAGTGTGTGTTTGTGTGTGTGTGTGTGTGTGTGTGTGTGTGTGTGTGTGTGTGTGTGTGTGTGTGTGTGTGTGTGTGTGTGTGTGTGTGTGTGTGTGTGTGTGTGTGTGTGTGTGTGTGTGTGGCAGGATATTTTAATTCGTTTTTTGAGTCATTTTTATAATGAAATGCTCGTGCTGCCGCATATTTTGAGCACATATTCTTTATGAATATGTTAACTGTGGCGTTGTATCCAGGTGGGGACTCAAAGTTTGGAATGTTTGAGATTATTAGCGTTATTAGAGTCAGAGTCCGGATGGAAGGGTGGCTTGTCCAGCACTTGGCTGATAAGCCATATTTAGGTATCATTCACTATCAGTACTTATAGCTAGCAATCATTTACATTTGGAATCCTTTTCTATTAATGATTATCAATAGCAGTATCAATATCTATATATCAATCACTTTTGGTATTAATGTCAGTCAATCACTTTCAATATCGGTTGCTTTATGTATCAACCAGTATCAATACCAATATCTATACATCAATCACTATCACTACCAATGTCTTTTTATCAATCACTATGAATAATGGTGGATGAATGGACTATCCTTTAGTTTTGTTTGATTAAATACAAGTTTATTTCAAAAGAACAACCTGGAGTATCACTTCTGTGTTTTCTAAAATAACTCTTCCTTCCCCATGCCAAACCTCACCAGATAAAACCAGTGCAAGACCTATCCAAACCAGACGCAACCAGACCAAACCAAACCAAACACATCCAAATCAGACAAAAATAGACACAACCAAACCAAACCAAACATTACATGTAATGGATCACTCCAATTTGATCACAAACCTAACCCTTAACCTCATATCCTAGTATAACCCAGACCCTAGCCTTGACACAGAACGTAAATAATACAGAACCCTCCATGCTCTGTCGCGAAAGATCTATGATGAAAGCCAGTGTTTGGGGTGCTGTTGTTCACCATGTTAAACTGTCTCCATATCAAGCTCTGAACTAACGATGAAATCCTCTTCTAAGGCCAGTGTTTGGGTGCTGGTGCTTACCATTTTAAACTGTCTCTATATTGAGCTCTGAAGTAATGCCCCGAACAAGTACTGCACTCATCTGCTGGCCGCCGTGGCAACCGCTTCGCCAGTTGGCATGCCAACGGCAGACGTCTGTGGTGCTTGATCTGGGACAGACATGGCCAGTGGGCGTGCACGTGTATGAGGGAGGGTGTTTGTGTCTTTGTGTGTGTGCGTGTGTCTGAGTGGGAGTGAGTGTGTGTGTTTGTGTGTCAGAGCTTGTTTGTGTGTGTGTCTGTGTATGCATGCGTTATTGTGTGTGTGTGTGTGTGTGTGTGTGTCGGTCTGTCTGTCTATGCATGTGTGTGTGTGCGTGTTAGTGTGTGTGCACATATGTGTGTGTGTGTGTGTGTGTGTGTGTTTGTGCGTATGTGTTTGTGTGCGTGTGTGCAAATAATTGTGCGTGCGTGTGTCTAGAGGGAGTTATCGGTCTGTACACATATTTTGGCCGGTGTTGATGCATGTGCCTAGGTTAGATGCCCAGAAACACTCTCTCCCCACCACCCCCCCCCCCCCCCCGCCCTGTCCCCCACCGTCTGCTCGATCCCCCCCCCCCAACCCCTCTCTCCCTCTCTTCCTCTATCTCCCCCCCTCCCTCCTGTAAGAGAGTGATAGACACTCTCCAATAACCTGCCGGCATATATCTCTCCCCCCTCCCCTCCCAACTCGCCCCGCAGACATCTCCGCTATGCTGATTTACAACCCGCCCACCCCTCAACCCCTCACTCCACCAGCACCCCCATATATACCCCCCCCCCCCACCCCAGCCCAACCCCCCTCCAACCCGTCTGTGCATGAAGCCAGACAATCTGCACGCGCCCGGTGTGGACGGAATTGGATTCCCTACCGTGAAAAAATAAAAGGGGCCTTCAAAAAAGGACAAAGTGCATCTTGAGAGGTACTGCAAGGGACCCACGTGGACACGCACACTCACGCAGGGGCACACACACTCACACTCAATCACGCACGCACGCGCGCATGCGTGCACACACACACAGCACACACTCACGCACACACTCACGCACTCACACACACACACACACACACACCAACAACACACAACACACACATGCACACACACACACTTAATTGCAGGCACACACACACACACACACACACACACACACACACACACACACACACACACACACACACACACACACACACACACACACACACACACACACATCTATTGTGGCTCTTAAGCATTGTTACTTATTATTCTTGGTTTGTCGGCGAACAGATTTGGCAATGTCTGCAGGACATGGGCAAAAACACAGAAACACACACCCACACACACACACACACACACACACACACACACACACACACACACACACACACACACACACACACACACACACACACACACACACACACACACACACACACACACACACACACACACACACACACAAACACAATCCAATCTGGGCTTGGGAAGGAATAAAAACACATGACCAAATGTACTATGAATATGATATATAGTATATTATATAGAATTTGGCATAAGAGCAAACCTTAATTGTGTCTCATTTGCATTTGTCTTTGTTAACACTAACTGTTCAACAGCTTTTTTGTACCTGTATTTCTTGGAGTTCTTCGAGTGTGAAAGCTTTTTAGGAATTAGTGCACACAAAATCTTGGCGTTAAACACATGTTGAGTGTTATCTTCTTCCAGTGGTCTTCACACCCTCCTTATTGAGTTCTTAACAATGACCCTGGACCAAATAGCGCACACACACGCACGCACGCACGCACGCACGCACGCACGCAGGCAGGCAGGCAGGCAGGCAGGCAGGCAGGCACACACACACACACACACACACACACACACACACACACACACACACACACACACACACACACACACACACACACACACACACACACACACACACACACACACACACACACTGAGGTGATACGTGGTCACATGGAGGCATTATCACAATCGGACTGATAAGAAAGAAGTAATGCTTTAGTGTGCTTGTTCTCTCCTTCATTTCCTTCCTAGCTGCCTACCTGGCTCTATACTTCCATTGGTTAATCCTTCTCACCTCCCTCCTTCTCCCCCTTTCTAAACAGATCTACAACATGCCTTGCTCACTGGTGTGCGTGTTTCCCCAGGGCTTTTCAACCACCAACACATCACAGTGGTGAGGTTCAGCACTTACGCACGCGGCCATGCCTGTTTGAGGAGGAAAGAGTATTGTGAGTGTCTGAGATTTATAGCGCAGAGCGTATAGTGTACAGTGGTCACAAAGACAGCTGTGACCACACCGCACCACCTTAACACAGAGCCCAGGGAGAGAGTGGTAGGGAGGGAGACAGAGGGGAAGGATAGACGCAGAAAGAGAGAGAGAGAGAGAGAGAGAGAGAGAGAGAGAGAGAGAGAGAGAGAGAGAGAGAGAGAGAGAGAGAGAGAGAGAGAGAGAGAGAGTGAGTAAGGGAGAGAGAGAGAGAGAGAGAGAGAGAGAGAGAGAGAGGAGAGAGGAGAGAGAGAGAGAGAGAGAGAGAGAGAGAGAGAGAGAGAGAGAGAGAGAGAGAGAGAGAGAGAGAGAGAGAGAGCGAGAGGGATGGGCGATAGATGTAGGAAGGGAGAAGAGGAGAGAGGGAGAGGGAGTGGCAGGGAGGGGAGAGAGGGGGAGAGAGAGTGGTGGGAGAGAGTTAGCGGAAGGGAGAGGGAGAGGGAGAAAGAGGAAGAGATATAGAGGGAGAGTGGGAGGGAAAGGGAGAGAAAGAGAGAAGGTGAAAGAGAGAGGGATAGAGTGGTAGTAAGGGAGGGAGAGAGGGAGAGAGAAAGGGACAGAGGGAGAGAGGAAGTCATAAACAATAATAACTTTTGAAAGTGGAGCCAAAGAAAATGGAGCCAAAGATATTAATCCCTCACCAAATGACACACGGAAACACACACACACACGGACACACAGACATATGGACACACACACAAACACACACACACACACACACACACACACACACACACACACACACACACACACACACACACACACACACACACACACACACACACACACACACACACACACACACACACACACACACACACACACACACACACACAAACACACACATGAATTATACTTGATCAATTGAAACTCATGTCACAGAACATTAAACATTTAATTACTGTTTATATAATAACATTCTCATGAAATCCTTACATTCTGTTGACAAATGCTTGATTGACCCATTTAGCAGATTTACATGTGTGTGTGTGTGTGTGTGTGTGTGTGTGTGTGTGTGTGTGTGTGTGTGTGTGTGTGTGTGTGTGTGTGTGTGTGTGTGTGTGTGTGTGTGTGTGTGTGTGTGTGTGCGTGCGTGCGTGCGTGCGTGCGTGCACACTAACCAAAAGGGATGCCAGTGTGGCGTATTTCTGCCTGCTTGTTTGTACAGCTGTCTGATACAGGGCAAGAAGACTGACACTTGTTGTTTCTGCTAGGATAACTGCCTCTGGCAACTAAAGATTTGCTATCAAGCCAACCAGCAGATAACTATACAAACAAACAGGCAGGAGAGAGAGACACTACAGTCAAATGTTTGCTTATATTCAGCATTCATTGTGAGACATGTGGTTACTGTGAGGGTCACTTCAAGGTAGAGTTCCCTCGAAACAATTCCATCTGTTGTAGTCTACTCTCACTCTCTCACACCTGGTCTCCCCAATCATCCCTTGTTCACTCCCTCTCACTCCTGGTCAACTCCCTCTCACTCCTGGTCAACTCCCTCTCACTCCTGGTCAACTCCCTCTCACTCCTGGTCAACTCCCTCTCACTCCTGGTCACTCCCTCTCACTCCTGGTCAACACCCTCTCACTCCTGGTCCACGCTCTCTCACTCCTGGTCAACTCCCTCTCACTCCTGGTCCATGCTCTCTAACTCCTGGTCAACTCCCTCTCACTCCTGGTCAACACCCTCTCACTCCTGGTCCACGCTCTCTCACTCCTGGTCAACTCCCTCTCACTCCTGGTCCACACTCTCTCACTCCTGGTCAACTCCCTCTCACTCCTGGTCAACTCCCTCTCACTCCTGGTCCACTCTCTCTCACCCTGGTCTCCCCTCTCATCCCTTGTTCACTCCCTCTCACTCCCTGTTCTCCTCTCTCTCATTCCCGGTCTAATCTCTCTCGCCCCCATTTCTCCCTCTCTCCCCACCACTTCACCCTCCCTCCTCCCTAGTTTACTTCTAACTAACCTGGGAGAGCTTTACAGCGGCCTATGAAGATGAACCGTCTGAGGCACTGTTCTAAAACCTCACCTGCTTCCTATTGCTCATTCACTATCCTCGTAGAGCCGAGGAAAGCATAATGGCGGCCAAAGAGAAAATCGAAATACTTAGGAGGGGGCCAGGAGTGGAATTGTCACAGTACAACTAAACAAGGAAATCGTCGTGTTTTGTAGCCTAGCTTGGCCTAGCCTCAAACATACAGCGAGTCCAGAACAATTGATTCTTTCAACCATTTCAGAAAATGGTCTTGGATAATAAAGCAACAGCTGGAAGGCAACAGGAAGCAGTGACGTCGGATCTCTACAGGTGCTGCGAGATCATTGACAGCAAGGTCTTCATGAACGATAACAGAAAGACACGAGTACTCAAATGTGGGAGCATGCTTTGGGGTCATGAGAGATGTGGAAAGAAAAAGGAGAGGAGGAGACCACAAAGAACAAAAGGACCACCAACAGGAACACGAGGTGAAAGGAGGGGACAGAGCCAGAGAACAGCTGGAATGATACCGGGATAAAAGGAAGAAAAAAACAGACCACACTGAGTGAATAGGCTGATGTATATATACATCTTTCATGAGAGTTATGAGTGGACGGCATACGTCAAATAGATAATCTCAGGGGCTGTCAGGTGAGACCACAGGAACACAAGGAGAGATGGAGCCAGGAGCTTACTGGTTGACGACAACACACCTAGGATGATGAGTAGTCTTCTTGCTCTCTCTCTCTCTCTCTCTCTCTCTCTCTCTCTCTCTCTCTCTCTCTCTCTCTCTCTCTCCTCTCTCTCTTCTCTTCTCTCTCTCTCTTCTCTCTCTCTCCTCTCTCTCTCTCTCTCTCTCTCTCTCTCTCTCTCTCTCTCTCTCTCTCTCTCTCTCTCTCTCTCGATGATAAGTAGGAACCCCTCTCTTCCTGCCTCCCTACTTCCATCCCTCCCTCTCTCTCTCACAAGATAATAAGTAACCGTCTCTCTCTTTCTCTCTCTCTCTCTCTCTTGTCTCTCTCTCTGTTGCTACCTCCGTCTCTCTCTCTCCGTCATCCTTCATGCCCTTCTCTTTGTCGCTCACCCTTCCCCTCAGCTCGTGTTAAAGCAGAGCCTACCAGCCAGCCGAGCGGCCTAATTGATGTGACTTGCCAGACCCTGCCCCCCCCCCCCCCCCCCACACTAGTGTCTTGTCACCACAGGGGGCCTTTTACATGGTGGTGGGGTTGATGATAGGGTTCACACTGAGAAGGTCAGAGGTCATAGGTCAGGAGGGAGGGACAGGATACAACTTCTGCTGTTTCGGAGGTTGGGGAGTAGGGGGGGGGGGGCGACGCACGAGAGAGAGAACGAGAGAGAGAGACGAGAGAGAGAGAGAGAGAGAGAGAGAGAGAGAGAGAGAGGAGAGAGAGAGAGAGAGAGAGAGAGAAGAGAGAGAGAGGGAGACGGGAGCGAGAGAGAGAGAGAGAGAGAGAGAGGAGAGAGAGAGAGAGAGAGAGAGAGAGAGAGAGAGAGAGAGAGAGAGAGAGAGAGAGAGAGAGAGAGGGATTCATAGAAGGGGTAGAGATATAGTGAAAATTGGGGAAATTGGTGACTAAAGATAGAGAAAGGGGAACATAAGAGAGAGAGGTATAGAAGCGGGTAGAGAGGTAATCGAGAGGACGAAGGGTTAATAAGGGATGGAGCAATCTTAAAAATATTTATTTTCTGCCACAACACAAATCAATGGGGATGCTCCGAGCACTTTGTCCTCTGCCTGAACTCTCATATGAGCACATAACAAATAAGTACAAATGCACTGATTCATTTTAAAACAATGAAACTCCCTGTGTTGAGACTCACTGACCATCACCAACATTATCCGTTTTATGTTGACCGGCCTCCAGAAACATTCATGTCTAGAAAGTGACCGGCCGTAAAGGCTTTTGTTTGCCTGCCCCCGCTGCAGTACAGTTAGTCCAGACCCCTTGTTTGTGCATTAGTGTCAGTTTACACATTTGCTCAAACCAACGAACCACGCCAACTCTTGTAGGAATTAGCATCAAGTTGATGCATCGTGCAACTATGTAAGGCTATTTATATGAAGACAACCAATAAATCAAGCATCATTGAACACCTTAGTCCTCTTTAGAGATCTAAGCCCTATGCACTGGATGAATCAAACCTGTGGATAAGACAGAGGGCTCTATCATATCACAAGTTCTCATCCAATTTTATTTATAGAAGAACTTTCAGACGAAGAAGATTATGTGCACTCTACCGAATCAACACAGAAAGACTACATTATAAAATTATAATTTCATAAAACATTTATTAATAAAGACTCAAAGAGATTGTCCTATGTGTAATAGACTATGGAAGGATCCGTTCAACATCAACAACTGTTTTAATTGCAGAAACACAGAAAAAAACTGAAAAAATAATCAGCTTAGAAAAATGTTTGTGTGTGTTTGTATCATATTCTTGTGTGTGTGTGTGTGTGTGTGTGTGTGTGTGTGTGTGTGTGTGTGTGTGTGTGTGTGTGTGTGTGTGTGTGTGTGTGTGTGTGTGCATGTAGGTGTGTGTGTTCAGGTGTGTGTGTGTGTGTGTGTGTGTGTGTGTGGTGTGTGTGTGTGTTGTGTTGTGGTCAGGTGTGTGTGTGTGTGTGTGTGTGTGTGTGTGTGTGTGTGTGTGTGTGTGCGTAGGTGTGTGTGTGTTCAGGGTGTGTATGGTGTGTGTGTGTGTGTGTGTGTGTGTGTGTGTGTGTGTGTGTGTGTGTGTGTGTGTGTGTGTGTGTGTGTGTGTGTGTCATTTTGTTCTTGTTCTTGTGTGCGTGTGATTGTAAGGTCTGGACCTGTAGTGAGGAGGAGCAGGAATAAGAATGGGAGCATAATACATGAGAGAGAAAGTGAGAGAGTGAAAAAGAAAGGACAGAGAGAAAGTGACAGATTTCATTCACGGATAAGCAGTGCAGTCAACCCACATGGGAAAGCTTGCTTCAAAGCCTGCTTGGTTTGTGGTAAGGCAAAGACATACACAAACACACACATATGCAATCTTTTGTCTATGGCTTTGGTACGTATAAATGCTTGATATGCCTAAATGTCTGAACCCTCAAAAAAAGTGTACTACAAAAAAAGTTGTTGTCGTCTCCCTCCCCTGCTCCCCGTCACATCATTGAATAGCATTAAGGAACCTCAGACTGAGGGAAGTTCAGACAACACTTCTGTTCGGTAGCTCTTATTACAGCTAGCGCTTCTGTAAGCTAGTGCTTCTGTTAGTTAACACTTCCGTTATCTCTCTCTCTCTCTTTCTCTCTCTCTTTCTCTCTCTCTCTCTTCCTCTCTCTCTCCCTCTCTCTCTCTCTCTCTCCCTCCCTCCCTCCCTCTCTCTCTGTAGATCCTTTGTTTCCTGGATTACAGCTAGCGCTTCTCTATGCTAGTGCTTCTGTTAGTTAACACTTCCGTTATCTCTCTCTCTCTCTTTCTCTCTCTCTTTCTCTCTCTCTCTCTTCCTCTCTCCCTCCCTCTCTCTCTCTCTCTCTCCCTCCCTCCTCCCTCCCTCCCTCCCTCCCTCCCTCCCTCCCTCCCTTCATGTGGCTCACTTTGGGTCTCGCCAGCTGGATTTTTTCTCCTTTCTTTCCCCCACATCTTATTTTTCCATGCTGTGTTCTGGTCTGGTTCTTTGGGCGAAAGCCTGTGGTGTCTCGGAGGGGATTTTCCCAGTGCATTGTGGGTCAAACACCAGGAGAGGCGAGCAGGAGGGGTGCAACGGAGAGAAAAAGGCATCAGCAAAATTAATATCAGGTAAACACTGCACATTAACTTATGTATATCAAATTAGTCTCCTTTGCAACAATGCAAGTTATCACCTACGCTACTTGATTCTGAATTACCATGCACAATGACTCAAATGACATTTATAGTAATTAATTAAATAATGATAGAGCATACAACAAGGAGGGTTGGACATTCTAAGTTGTCCTTGAAAACAAGCAAAGTCGCCGGCGACGACAACGGAATGGCTTACCCCAAGGTAGTGTGCTGACGCCATTACCATATAACATCTACCCAAATGCCCAGCCCATGGACTAGAACACTGAGCATCTACGCTGACGACCTCTGCGTAATATCCCAAGAGAGTATGTTTAAGCTGCAGAAGTAAATCTCAGCCCAACCACCTAGACGCAAACCCTGCGAAGACGCACACCCGCTCGTTCCATCTCGGGAACCGGAAAGCAAACAGAACTCATGTCGTCACATGTTCTGGAACATCTCTTTAGCACTGCACCAACCCTGTCTACCTTGGTCTAACACTGGATCGCACTCTCTCCTATAAGGAACACGTCAACAACACCAAACTGAAAGTTAACTCCCGAAATAACATCCTCCGGAAGCTGACCAACTCCAAATGGGGAGCCACAGCACACACACTAAGATCCACTGCTCTGGCCCTTTGCTACTCCCCTGCGGAGTTTACCTGTCCTGTTTGGGAGAGATCGTCCCTCGTGGAAGACGCTCAACCACCTAAGAACAGGAACAGGGCTATCAAAAGCTGCCATGATGGGGCTATGAAACTGGCCAAAACCACATATGAATGTGGAGAAGAGGACCATACAATGGAGCACTGCCTTGTCGGCCCCCTACTACCCAACAAGTGCAGCTCAAAGGATCTTGCAGTGTTCAATGAAAACACAAAGGACTGTGAAAAGAAATGGGAAACTGTCCTATTGCCAACCAGCTTCAAAGACACGAAAAGAAGTAGAAGAATACAACAACCTAAAAGAAACCCTTTGGTGTAGACAAAGATAATGACACTTGGCATATTTATTTTTACTTCGGCAAGGACGTTTCGTTTGGTCAGCCTTCATCAGTGTGCATTATAAAAGATTGTCATTGTTCAGGTAGTATCCTTTTTAAGACCTTGTACTTTCTAAACCAAAAACCTGAAAGATACTTTTATACGTTTAAGTAATACCAGAATCAAAAGTCCTTGTCCTTTATGTTGAAATGCTCAGCATGGAGGACACAAACAAGTTCAAGTGTCACAACAAGTGTGATTTCAGCAGGTATATAAAAGCCCAATTTAATACATATGTATGTTACATATGTGGAAAAACTCAGAGGTAACTGGACGTTTCTGAAACGAACCAGTGAGTGAAAGGTCCAGACTGTGAGGAACATCCAAGTACTAGTTCAAACATCTGGACTGGACTGGTAGTGGTCTGAACATCTATTGTGGACAGCTGTCCAGCTGTTGAACAGGTCCCACACGGGTTTTGTAGTGGTGTGGGAGTCCACTGTCTCCCTGTCTGCGTCCTTCAGAGAGATGCCTCACCCACCTGCTCCTAAATGACATGAAACTAAATCCACTGAAAGCTGTCTTAGGCCCCGTCCAAACGGGCGAAAACAATCTTTTCCCCTCCGTTTTCCTTTGATGCGTTTCAGGAATATCTCCGTAAAGAGGGACTCATTCCGAAAACGCATCGAGCTGTAGAAACGCTGTAGTAAATATTCAAGGTGCTGGTTCTCCACAAAAAAAGTGGAGCGCTTCAAGCCTGACCGCATCCAGCGGGAGGAGGAGATTCAACCTTTTAAATTGAGCAGAAAATACTTTTAAATGTACATTTAGTAATAACATTTTCCAAGGGGCTGTATTGCTACAAAAGAAAAAAAATAATAATAATTCAATGCAACTCTAACGTCGCCCAGCTGGTGGTGGGGCGATGACGTCATCGTTTGCGATCTCAGGCGTCCACACAAATCTGTTTTTATTTGAATCCACCCTGGGACCTGGTTTCAGAAAAGTGTGCTTTCGAGCATCGGATCCGCCGGATCCGTCTGGATGGTCGGCCCAATAAACAAGACTAGGTCCAAAACAGGGATCTGCCTAGGCTTCAACCCTCCAAGAGGTCTAGGCATACACCAGACGTGCCGCTCCATCTACACCAACCCCCTTGCTTTTAGAGAAGATAAACTGTTAGCTACTTGATTAGCAACGCGAGTCTTTGTAAAATAAAAGTCCACTGCATTCAGAGGAATCCTGGCTTCCTGAAAAGGCTTATGGCGTGCTAATTTGTCTTCTTCATAAGTGTTTTGTTGTTCTGGTTCTATCTTAACACTTGAAGACCACAGAAAAGGATACAGACCACCCCATGAAAGAAGTGTGAGGCGTTGAGTACCATGCAGCGTGCACACTGTTTGTCTTTAGGTGCAATGGGAGGAAACAGCCTTTCACTTTGTATAGACGGTGAGTCAAGATGATTACATGATGGTTGATGATTAGCTGCTGGGTGATTGCTGCTCTTAGCCAAACCATTACTAGCATCTACCAACCCATTAGTTCAGCGCACACAAAGACAAGCATGTGCAGGTGCGCACATAAACACATATACACACATGCACACACACACTCTTGCGTGGATGGAGAAAACCTCTCAAAACGATTGATGTCTGGCGGCATGGTCACCCAGGAGAAGGTTTTGGGAGGTATTGGCTTTTCAGGCTCATTTCTAGTTACTTGAGAGTATATTTGCATTTGCCTAAAAACGAATTCTAACAGAAATCATGGAATAAAACCACCTTTAAGACTGTAAAACTTTTTCATAATATTTGGTTCAGCTACTTAAAACCACATTTATAGTCTAGACGTCGTCATCAATAAAAGATCAAGTATTTATATATCATAATATTAATTCTTCTGTCATTATCATTCTTGTACAGGCAAAAAGATTTGGATGAAGGAGGGAGACTGAAATGACAATAGTGTCAATTCCTGAAAGCGATTTTAGAGTCAGACTTCTCATTAAGGCGACTTGGACTACTGCATGTCAAAAGATAACAAAATACCAACATTTTAAAATGTTGATTTATATTTGTTTTGTTCTATATTTTTAACCAAGTTATACAAAGTGTTGGGCTATTTTTTAAGGATTCATGGAAACAACACCCTTCTCTTTCAAATTCAACAACCAAATGTGTTTCAGCAATGTGATAATCCTTATATTATTCTTATTCTTCCATTTCCTATCACTATTTTTTTGTTATTTAGCATCAATGCGAAAGGCTGTCTATGGGAAAGGTGCTAACACCGGAGTAGGAATCTTGTGCCTTTCTGCTCACAACCTAACCGCTATACTATACCTGCTAGTAGAAGTCTCCATCATGTAACAAGCCGGCTAATTTGAGGACCAGTCGGTGGTGATTTGGACTGACATTTGAGGGCCATATGGTGCCACTGATCAAGGCACAGGCATATCATGGCACAGAAGGTCCCTGTCCTGCAGACCTGCCCGGGGTTATCTTTCTGTGGCTTGAACTGAACATCGCTCGCAGCCTCTCCACAAGATTAAAGACCCATCCTTGTGCCAGGATTTACAGGAAAAACTGAAACGTGTATACGTGTGTGGGACGTGTAGCATTTGAACAATTTGCTGTCGTTCACACTTTTTTTGCATGAACTGTAATGCTGGGGGCATTTGAGTAAAGGTTGTTCTCAACCTTCATCAGCTAAATAGGAATTAGAAACAACTGTTTTTAACAGCTTTCAACGGTTCTTTTTACAGTTGACATTGAACAATTGCTTATCTTTCGACGTTTAAATTTGCATGTATTTCGTTTGTTTTTATTAAATGGTTTGTGGTTGTCTAGCTCACTTAATTTTTTTCTACACTTTGCTTCTCCACCACTATTTGGAGCCAGATCTTATCAATGACTTGCCATGTTCAGAAAAAAAGTCAGTACCGGTTCAACACCCAGTTGGTATCTCGCCAGTAACCACTAACTATGCAATCTGAGGGCCTTTCCTACGGGTTTGAAAGGCTGGAATTCACAAGAAGTTGCTATGCCCTCAAAAAATCAAGCCACAAAGAAAATAAAAAAGTAAGTTAAAGTGGTTGAAAAATAAGCCACTCTCATTCATTTCGCTTTATTGAGCTAAGCAGTATATCTGGTAAAAAATGCCATTTGAATTAACTCAAAGGTTAGCGTGTAATTGAACATAACGCAGAGATATTAATGCCAATATCACTGTTTTACCTGGCCTTGAAAGCAGGAACATTCTCAAAGCGGGAACAAAAAACAAAAAACGAGCTAATGTATGAAAGATTGAGGCTACAAAAAAAAAAGGATGGGAAAAACACCACGGAATGATGAACACATAAATAACGCCAAACATCGTACAGTCTACAGGCTTCGGAATCCAACACGCACGTTGTTTATCCGAGCCAGCTCTCTCTGTGCACTTGGCCCCTTCCTACAGATAATGCTTTCTCTCTGCTGAAATATCCTGTCGGACCCTATCAAAGACCGTGGAAGAGGAGGGCGAGAGACTGGAGGAGAGAGAGGAAGAGGGAGACAGAGGGAAGGATGTGATCAGAGTTTTTTGGGGTGTATCCCGTGCGGGTAATGAATAAAACACTTTCCCACGGAGTGGAAGTGAAGATAGAGCGGAGATGGTGGTGCGGAGTGTGATTAAATCCACTAAACGCTGCACGGCAGGGGGTTAACCCAGTGCAACCGCACCACAGCGCTTTGACCTCGCACGCTGGGAAACAGAAAGACGGCAGCGGTGGGATGAGTCTACGGTACTGCGTTTATCCTTTTTCTCAGGACTCCCTATCCCACCCAGCGCAACATCCAGTGTTTTACTACTCGTCTTTCAGTCACTTAGGGAGGAAGTGCTTTCAGCCAGAGAGACTTGAAGTGGATTCAGATTGAGAGTCATGGCATTAAGGAGCGAGTGGGAGGTGGGTTAGGGCATCTTGCTCAAGGAATCCTAAATGGAAGGGCTTGGAGACGCTGAGATCACCCAATCCCAGACCCGTTGAGCTGGGAGTCAAACATCCTACAACGTGTGCTGCTAGCCTGGGCACAGGTTTGGAATTTAAGATATTATAGTGATCGGGTTGTACAATAGGAAAATTGAAAAATCAAGTGCTACCATGAAGTACAGTGTCAGGAGTATCAGCAGGAGTCAGATTTGTAATAAATTAGCATAATGCTTTGAGCTTCAGTTGAATTCTTGAACACGGTTTGGAATTCCGCCGCGGATCTGGGGGTAGCCATCAATAATGTGAAACATAATGCGGTCTTCCACATCTCCCAGTCCATGGAATAAAGAGAGAGAGAGAGAGAGAGAGAGAGAGAGAGAGAGAGAGAGAGAGAGAGAGAGAGAGAGAGAGAGAGAGAGAGAGAGAGAGGAGAGAGAGAGAGAGAGAGAGAGAGAGAGAGAGAGAGAGAGAGAGAGAGAGAGAGAGAGAGAGAGAGGAATCTGCATGTGTGAGAGAGCAGGCCGTGTCTCGTCTAGCATACTAGCCGTTCTCATTCCTTGCTTCCACAGGATCAAGACGCCTACGCAAGCACATATGCACATAGACGCACCCGGACACACACACAAACCAAGGGGTGCATGGACAGGGGCGTGTTGGCACACACACAGACACACAGACACACACACACACGTCAGCTCTTTGGTCCCCCATCTCCGCCTCCCAGTCCCCCGTGGCATGCCAAGCACGAGTGGATGTGTGTGTGGTTGTGTGCTTGTGTTTGTGTGTGTGTGTGCGTGTTTGTTTGTGTGTGTGTTTATGCCTAAGCCTGCCCAGACAGGGTCTGGGGCGACCATATGGTGTGTGAGTGTGGTGTGTGTTTGTGTGTGTCTGTTTGTGTGTGTGTCTGTGTGTGGGGGAGAGTGTGTGTGTGCATGAGCTATTAACATTAGCATGCAGTGCTGAGCCACATTAGGGGCTTGGGGAGTGTGTGTGTTTTTGTGTGTGAATATTTGTGTCTATGTGTATGTGGGTTTTGGGGGGGGTAAGGAAATTACAGAATATAGTGTACAGGCCCTCACTGGGCTGCTGGGATCTGGTGGGGGCTGGGGGGGGCGGGGGTAGACACGCTGATCTGCTGGTCCCTCATCAACAGCAGCTTTGAATATAGTGTGAATATACAACAGATCATACTGAAGCCTGCATGGATGCAACACGATAACCCTCTCACCCTGCTCTACATGTGCCTCCCACACACGCCCGCACCTACACACACACACACACACACACACACACACACACACACACACACACACACACACACACACACACACACACACACACACACACACACACACACACACACACACACACACACACACACACGCACGCACGCACGCACTCACACAAATGGAATAGGGTTAACACACACACAGACACTTACGCTTGCGAAGGTGCAAAGAGGTTCATAAGACACATTACTTTTTAAACATTAGGATATCCTCTGGTATACGTCTACATTTTGAAATGTATTAGTGAAATATGAATGACATAAATATTATGGTGTGCGTGTGCACACCCTGTGCTCAACCTGCTAAGTGTGTCACATCACAGCGACTGACATTTAAGCAGAATATTCAGAAATATTCCCAGGTGCCCATGTGTAATTAATTAGCCTGCTGTTCTCACTGTCCCCCTGCCTTCACCCCCCCCCCCCATCCCTGCCCACCCCCCCCCCCTCTCCCTCCTCCCCCTTGCCCAGTCTCCAGTCTCAGGAGCTCAAACGGACATAATCAGCCCATTTGGGAATACTTCACAGTCTCTCTCAAGCACACACTCACACACTCACTTAAGCATATGCGCCATAACACATACACACGCATGATCCTCTACACGCACACACACGCACATATGCACTACTCCTTAACACACACACACACACACGCTCATCTACACATACACAGATATGAAAATACCACTCAGCGCACACACACACACAACACACACACACACACACACACACACACACACACACACACACACACACACACACACACACACACACACACACACACACACACACACACACACACACACACACACACACATACACATACACACACGCTTCCAATCATTTTCCAAGCCTGCCTTCGTAACAGATAACGCCCATCCCCTCACCCCCTGACCTCATCAATGACACCCAGCTGATCCCCATGATTTAGCTTTACACTCCCTCCCCCCCATCGTCAATGGGGGAGAGGAGGGATGTTTATCCTTGAGGTTGTTTCCACCCACTTGACTAGAAATCCCAGAGTGCAGGGAAAGGGTAGTGACAGGCCATCAATGGGTGCGGTTTCACAAATCAGACTTTTGATTAATAATCTACAGTCTGATGGCAGACCAGCTCAAATGGCCGTGACCACGGCATTTCCCACTCTTTCATATTGGTTTGAACCAAAGATGTAGCTGAAGAGGCCGTTAAGTCGACCACTGTAGAAATACACATGTTAAAAATTTAAATACCCTCCTGAAAGACCCACTGTCTCGTTACGAAGAGGAAACAAGTTGTAACTCGTCCCCTTCCAGGATTTGGTTTCAAGCCAGGGCTCTGTGTCGTCTCCCCTCCAGAAGTTCTGCTATAGAACGGTAGAATGGCTGGACCTGAGATAAGGTTGGGGGTTACCAGGTTCTAGCCTTTATGGCAGATTAGGGTCACTTCACCCTACCAATGGAAATAAGCAGTTGAAAAGGTAAAGGGATATATTGTCGATTAATGTGTTGGGTGGAGAAATAAAGGTTACTAGATGCCATAGTTTGGGCAGAGCTTATAGTTTGATGGCCTTGGTGAGATCGAGGAAACTTGTACAATACTTTAATCAGCCTTCATCTCCTGTATTTACCACAAAATCTGTAATTGGTTTGAATAGTTGGATCAAGGACTTTCACAAATTTGCAGACCAAAGCCCATTCTTCATGGTCTATCTCATTTGTTCCCACTTTAGCAAGATAGGAAAACCAGACTGTTAGATTATCATTATTACCATTCTATTCATTTCATGGGGAAAGCACAAAATTTATCAACAAAATGCCCCCCAAATCTCCATTCTTCCATTTCCTCTTGAATTGAGTGCATATTCTTCTTGTTTTTTTTTCTCTACAACAACCACACATAACAACCCTCGCATTGACCTTACGTTCATACACGCAGTATTCAATCTGTTGACAAAAAAAAAAGGGAAAAGCAACAAGAAAAGCCTGCGAATGAATGAATGTGTGGAGCAAAAATACAAATAAGAGGATCCCTGTCTCCATGACAACTCGACAAGCCAGGAAGTGGGCGTGAAGCCGCTCCCTTGGAAGGCTGGCACCTGGTGCCTGGTTTTCCTAAGTAGTTCTGTGTGGAGCGATTATGGCTTCACATTGGTTGATGCTCAAACATAGCTACATATTGTGCGACGTGTGTGTGTGTGACGTGTGTGTGTGTGTGTGTGTGTGTGTGTGTGTGTGTGTGTGTGTGTGTGTGTGTGTGTGTGTGTGTGTGTGTGTACGTGTGTGTATGTGTGCGTGCGTGCATGCGTGCGTGTGGTTTACATGAATATCTTTCATCAAGTATACCGCTGTGATGGCCCACTCCCAGTTTGCGGTACCTCCAGGTAGACCGCGGTCATGGGACCTCAAAGTCCTATGTCTGCAGTTTCCCTGTCAGCATCATTGACCACGTTGCCGCCCGCATGACTGCGTTTTGCTGCCTCAAATGTAACGCAGCAAACGTCCCTACTTGAACGAAGACGACGTCACTGGTAAATGGACTGCAATTATATGGCGCTTTTATCCAAAGCGCATTGCCCGACTTTCACCCATTCATGCACAGCCGTCTCGTCGGGAGCTGGTAGGGTTGCTCAGGGACACCTCGACACTCAGCTAGGAGGTGTCGGGGAATCGATCAGCAACCGTGCGGTTACCATCTATCCCATCTACCATCTACCTCCTGTGCTACTGCCGGCCTCACTGCATGACCGCAGCGAGCGGGACGACTGACGATGTTAGAGAAAGGCGTGGAGCTCCTTCCATACAGCCCAGGTCCTGGGTGAGGTGATGGAGCTGTCCAGACTGGTTCTGGGTGAGGTGATGGAGCTGTCCAGCCTGGTTCTGGGTGAGGGGATGGAGCTGTCCAGCCTGGTTCTGGGTGAGGTGATGGAGCTGTCCAGCCTGGTTCTGGGTGAGGGGATGGAGCTGTCCAGCCTGGTTCTGGGTGAGGTGATGGAGCTGTCCAGCCTGGTTCTGGGTGAGGGTGATGGCAGCTTGTCCAGCCTGGTTCTGGGTGAGGTGATGGAGCTGTCCAGCCTGGTTACTGGGTGAGGGTGATGCGAGCTGTCCAGCCTGGTCTTGCTGGTGAGGTGATGGGAGCTGTCCAGCCTGGGTTCTGGTAGTCGTGATGGATTGAGCTGTCCAGGCCTGGTTCTGGGTGTAGGTGATGGAGCTGTCCAGCCTGGTCTGGGTGAGGTGATGGAGCTGTCCAGCCTGGTTCTGGGGTGAGGTGTGATGGAGCTGTCCAGGCCTGGTTCTGGGTGAGGGGATGGAGCTGTCCAGACTGGTTCTGGGTGAGGTGATGGAGCTGTCCAGCCTGGTTCTGGGTGAGGTGATGGAGCTGTCCAGCCTGGTTCTGGGTGAGGGGATGGAGCTGTCCAGCCTGGTTCTGGGTGAGGTGATGGAGCTGTCCAGCCTGGTTCTGGGTGAGGTGATGGAGCTGTCCAGCCTGGTTCTGGGTGAGGTGATGGAGCTGTCCAGCCTGGTTCTGGGTGAGGTGATGGAGCTGTCCAGCCTGGTTCTGGGTGAGGTGATGGAGCTGTCCAGCCTGGTTCTGGGTGAGGTGATGGAGCTGTCCAGCCTGGTTCTGGGTGAGGTGATGGAGCTGTCCAGCCTGGTTCTGGGTGAGGTGATGGAGCTGTCCAGCCTGGTTCTGGGTGAGGTGATGGAGCTGTCCAGCCTGGTTCTGGCCAGTCCCATACCGCTGGTCCCACACAGGGAGGGCTCTCGTGGCGGTTGGTCTACGTCCAGCAGCTCAATCAAGAGCATCCTCTCCAGCAATGTTCTCTTTGTTCAAAGATGTGATAACTAGTTCTTTTATTTCTATATTAGTATTGATTCCCTCCAATATTCAAGGAGAGGTGAGAGTCACCAGTTCAGGGTGTCTCCCTTTTAGCTTACTGTGATTGGAGATTCTTTTTTGATAGAAAACACACAATCATGCGGGAAATATAAAAAGGTTAAACGATTAAATTCAGCGCTCACCCATCTCATACTATTTAACTAAAACAGGCTCATCATTGGATATGCGATACTTTCGGCCAGGTCTAGGCAGTGGATTTTAAATCAGCATCGCTGGGCAAAGGAGCCGTTGCAGAGGACACTAAACGATCGTCCTGTGGACGGGGGGGGGTGTGTACGAGACGCCACCCCTTACCTGCCCCTTAACCACCCGTCATTGCCTCTCCAAATTCACTGTAAGTGGCTTTGGACAGGAGTCTTTCCTGCTCCTAAAATCGACTGTACATTCCAATGATACACCATTTGCTCTCATTTCTTACAACGCTAAAGTAAAACAAAAATCAATCCATTCGTTTTCGAAAAACATGTATTCTCGTATGCATGAGGATCCAAGCTACCACATCGACGCTCTCTATGGAGAAAGCATCGTCGGCCCCCTTCAGTGTGGGCGCCGGCGATGTGGTGGCAGATGTGCATGGTATGACTCTAAAGCCCACTGACACGCATGCCATCCTTCCCGAAGCGGCCAATCACATCGCTCCAGGAAGTGGTTCCGCCATCTGTGCGTCCTTTTTCGACAGTGCTCGTTAACCCTTTGACTACTAATACCTGTTGTGCGTTATACATATATGTATGTGTGTGTTTCATTGAACCTTTTGTGCAAGGCATTGATGCATCATCTGCAACAGCCCCTCCCCGACCTCACACTTAACCCCCCCCACCTTCTCTCGCTGGCCTTGACTCATATTAACCGCATCAAGTGCTCCTCTCTGCTGTGTGGGTTGTCCCTGTGCGTATGTGTGTGTGTGTGTGTGTGTGTTGTGTGTGTGTGTGTAAGTGTGTGTGTAAGTGTGTGTGCGTAAGTGTGTGTGTGTGTGTGTGTGTATGTCTCTGTCACTCTTTCTCTGTGCTTGTGTATGCGTGTCCAGAGCAACAAAAAGAACAGGACTAAACGTCTGCTATGTTCCTCCTCACACCATCCTATGTGGTGCATGTGCTTCTGCACCCCCATCTCCCCCCCCTCCCCCACTCCATCCCTACCTCCCTCTGTGATTCCCATCCAGAAGCCTGAGAGCACAGCAGGGATGGGAGCCAGGACTCCTCCCCCAGCTCTTTAATTCTAGCCTTGTGCTGTCCACCGGGTCCCCCTATGTCATTACACAGCCCAGCGTTTGCTTATTTGTGTCCTGTGGTCGCATGGGGACACATGTGAACGTGAACGTGTGCATGTGAGTGCGCGCACGCACGCGCGCGCGTGCGTGCGTGTGTGTTTGTGTGTCTGCGTGTGCGTGTGTGTGTGGGTGGGAGGGGGGCAGAACACAGGGGCGCTCCGGACAAACCGGGGGGGGGGGGGGGGCCCTCGATGTATCTGGGGGCCTCACAGGTATCTTGGGAGCCCCACTGGTGTCCTGGGGAACGTCAGCCTGTGCTCTAACCCGGCCCATGGCTGTGTGATGGAGAAATGCGGTGTACAGGTTAACACTGTGGGTCATTTTAATCCCATCCTAAGCCATGTTGCAGAGAGCTCACCGGTGTACAGGTTCTTCATTTTAGTGTGTGGTCTTCCTGTCTCATATGGAGCTCCCGGTGCCTTCGGGGTTCTGGTTAGTCTTATGTTTTTTTTTGGTGTACCTAGCAATCAAAGAGGGGAGCTTGAGCTATGGCGGGACGGTCCAGGGAACTCCAGCACTGTATGCAGCCCGCCTGAAACCACATGCAGACGGTCTTGTGTGGAAAAATACACAAGACGACTCACAAATAGCCCACAAACATCAAGTAGGAGTCTAGTTGGTCGGAGTTGGACCAGGACAATTTGGCTCTTGCTGGAATTCCCAAGTTTTTACATTGAAAGCATGCCCCATCTAAATTGTTCGCACAAGAAACATCTACGTTTAGGTTTAACGGTTATGGTAATGGTAACGGTAATGTGTTTTAATACACTACAGGGTCGTGGTTTAGATTAAGATGTTACATTTGAAAACAAACAAACATATTTCAAGGCTGATGTGGCGTGGAGTTCTGTTCCTTGGACAGAACTGAACTTGAACTTGACAAATAAAAATAGCATTTCGAGCAAGACTTGTAAATAAAGCGAGCTGCGGTCATCTGTAGGCTGTGGTGGACCGTGGCGCTACCATGTTTATCCTCGTCCTTGGAGAGCAGGAGGAACAAAACGCAGAGAGAGAGAGAGGGCGACAGACAGACAGACAGACAGACAGAAAGGCAGGCAGGCAGACAGACAGACAGACAGACAGACAGACAGACAGACAGACAGACAGACAGACAGACAGACAGACAGACAGACAGACAGACAGACAGACAGACAGACAGACAGACAGACAGACAGACAGACAGACAGACAGACAGACAGACAGACAGACAGACAGACAGACAGACAGACAGACAGACAGACAGAGAGAGAGAGAGAGAGAGAGAGAGAGAGAGAGAGAGAGAGAGAGAGAGCAAATTACTGCTGCAAAACACATGTCATGGGGGAGAGCAATGGAGGGAAAATAATTTAGGATAAGAGAGAACGGATACAAGATAACGAAGAAGATGACAGAGACAAAGAAAGAGAAAAATAAAGGATGGATGAAAATGAGATTGAGGATGAGCGAGAGAATAAGAGAGAGGATGAAGGTATGGAAGAGAGAGTTAGAAAGAGCCGGGGAGAGAGGGGGAGACTAAGAGGATGAATACGAGAGAGATAGAGATAGAGAGAGAGAATGAATAAGAGAGAGTAGATAAGGATCGTCAGGTTAGTCATCATCAGAGCCCACGCCGCACGCCTTCCCTGCGTTCCCTCTCTCTCTCTCTCTCTACTCATCGCCTCTCTCTCACTCCTGTCGCCGTTTAGTTTAACATCCCCTCCCTCTCACTCTCTCCTCAAGCGTCCCTCAAGAGCATCCATTTGGGAGCAACAAGGACACACCGGGGAAAATCAGTTTCATTGTAAAGAGAAGGGAGGGAGGTAGGTAGGGAGGGAGAGAGGAAGGAAGGAAGGAAGGAAGGAAGGAAGGAAGGAAGGAAGGAAGGAAGGAAGGAAGGAAGGAAGGAAGGAAGGAAGGAAGGAAGGAAGGAAGAGGAGAGAGAGAGAGAAGAGAAGAGAAAGAGAGAGAGAAAGAGAAGAGAGAGAGAGAGAGAGAGAGAGAGAGAGAGAGAGAGAGAGAGAGAGAGAGAGAGAGAGAGAGAGAGAGAGAGAGAGAGAGAGAGAGAGAGAGAGAGAGAGAGAGAGAGAGAGAGAGAGAGAGGAAGGAAGGAAGGAAGACCCAGGGACTATATCTGGACCAGAAACACTCTTTGGATTTACTAAAGGGACACAGATCCCTGATAACAGTAGAATAGCATTAGCACGGTCAGGGTGTTAAAATAAGGTCCTGGAATTGATTTCCCCTATGCCCTCAGTCTACCTTTGGTCACCCTGGCCTTGAGCATGAGGCCTATGCCCTAGCTGCTCATTAATTAAGTTTATCTGATAGCCAAATAGCCATTGTTGGTCAATCCAGCATCTAACCGCACACCTAACCCATTGCCACACCCACCACCAAACTCTCATTCTCACACACACACACACACACACACACACACACACACACACACACACACACACACACACACACACACACACACACACACACACACACACACACACACACACACACACACACACACACACACAGCATACGTTGGTGCAGAGCACCTAGGCAAGATAAGTCCAGGAGATAGAGGTTCTCTCTGCGCGTGGAGAATGCAAACAGACTGCTGTTGTGTCTAGCTGCGTCGACCCCGCGCCTAGCGGGAACACACACGCCTGAGTGTCCTGGTGTACTAACTTAGCACTCAATGATATCCTGCCAACTACTCAATCTGGTTTGCAAATTGCAAAGCGTGCATGAGCCACACACTCGTGCACACATGGAAGCACCCACACACGCACACACACACATGGAAGCACCCACACACCCACACACAATAGAGAGAGTGAGAGATAGAGGGAGAGAAAGAGGGATGAGATAGAGCTCATCTTAAGGATTTTCTCCACCATAAGCCAGACCAAATGTAGTGTGTGAGTGTGTTTGTAAGTATGTAATTACATGATATGAACATGTATATTTATCTATATTTAAACAGCATTATTCACAGACAATGGTCACACTGTGCTTCACTAGTGTAAATCATATCGAATAAAAACCAGGAAACATGCTGAAAAGACCAGCACGGCTGTATTTTCGAAGTGTCCACAGAGTCCAAAGTTCTCAGAGGATGAGGGATGGGGTCCACAGAGAAGGACCATGCCCTGTCCCAAGAGTATGATTACCCGTAGTTATGCATGTGTGTGCCTGCGCACGCATTTGCATGTGTGTGCTTGCATGTTTCAGTGTGTGTGTGTGTGTGTGTGTGTGTGTGTGTGTGTGTGTGTGTGTGTGTGTGTGTGTGTGTGTGTGTGTGTGTGTGTGTGTGTGTGTGTGTGTGTGTGTGTGTGTATGTGTGCAGTAATCTGTCAATTGGGAGCTTTTATCCGTCATCAAGACGCATGAAAACAAAGGCAGATTTATTTCCTCGTTTGTGTTCCTGGGACGGAAAGAGAAGGGGGAGTCGTCATTGAACGTCTCCTCATCGTGGTGCCCATTCGTTTTGGGTGCCACTCTGTCGATGCATAATTCATACAGAAGTTTGAGTTACCCCCGTTTGGAGAGAGTCTCAGAGAGTTGGCCGAGTTGTGATACTCTATTGACTGCATCTTGCTGGATAAGCTCTGGTGTTATGTGATTCTCTACAGAGAATCAGTGAATATGTTTGGTCCAATATCCTCTGGTTACCAGCGGCTATTTCCGTACAGCTGCGAAGGGAGCCAGCGGTGCCTCGTTACAAGGGCTACAACCTACGTCCTCTCCATGGCTCCACGGAGGGCTTCAACCAGACCCACTTGGTCTACAAACAGAGGCTGCTCCACGTCTGTGTTGCAAACTCTCGTTGGAATAGGAAGGAGAATCAAGTACGGAGTGGAATAGAACAGAACAGAACACAGAACCCAACGGTTCAGTCATCGTTCTCCAAATGGACCTAGGCCAAAGTACACAGAAACTGGTAGTAATTGTGGTCATTTCTCTTTATAATCCCTGGGACCTGGTGGTCATTTCTCTTTATGGAATACGTTTTCAGAAGAATATAGTAAGTACGTAAAATATAATGCATATAGAGATAAACATTAGGTAGAGCAAGAATAATGCCAAAACCTGTCTCCATCTATTTCATATAGGCCTAGATGGAGAACAAAGTTAATGCTGTTTAGCTGCTTCTCCAGGTTAATGGAAGAAACCCAAACAACTTAATTGCATTAGAAAAGGCTGCAACCGTTGTCTCCACATTGAGATAACAACCTCTAATCTCCCCTTCTTCCAGCCCACGGTTGCTGAATAACTCATAACTAATTACTGGCCGTGCTTCTTCAAAATTGTGCAAGTGAACTCATTCACTCCGAAATCACACTGAGCGTATCATGAAGTAATGACTCATGATAATCTGGGTTGTTAAAGCGTCAAAGCGAAACCGAAGAAAAACACAAAATAGACCTTTGGCTCGGTTTCGTCGAGTGCGTTGCCACTGCTTTACAAAGCAGGGGGTGAAACTCAACGTGAGACTTTATCGCCCTCAGGTGTGACCCACAGGGTCCTTAAAGGAGCGATTAGGAGCCTGTGGGCCGGAAAAAAAGTGCACTTCAAAGCGCCATAACAAATAAAGCAATATCCGCTTTCCACACCTAAAGCGGCCCCGACCTTGGCCTCACGGGCCGGGCCCCGGCTTTGTCTCTGTGTGAGTCAGCCGCAGGTCAGCACCGGTAAAGGTTTATGAGGACACGCCCACCTGCTCCGGTTTCCATTGTGTAACGCGCTGTAGTACACCCTCAGACGCTGATTCACCTCCTACAGATATAGGCCTGTGTGTGCGTATCTGTGGGAGAGTCGTGTGTGTGTGTGTGTGTGTGTGTGTGTGTGTGTGTGTGTGTGTGTGTGTGTGTGTGTGTGTGTGTGTGTGTGTGTGTGTGTGTGTGTGTGTGTGTGTGTGTGTGTGTGTGTGTGTGTGTGTGTGTGTGTGTGTGTGTGTGTGTGTGTGTGTGTGTTTGAGACTGTGTGTGTGCGTGTGTGGCAAGTGTGTGTGTGTGTGTGTGTGTGTGTGTGCAAGTGTGTTTGTTTGTGTGTTCGTGTTTGTGCATGTGTTTGTGCGTGCTTGCGTCTGTTTTCCTGCAGTTGCAAAACTATCGGGCAGTGATAGTTCTGTTGGTGTCTTAAATGTTTATGTTAATGTTGATGTTAAGATACCATCTAAAGTTATCATTTAGCTTAAATGTTGGTATTAAGAGTTTGAGAGAGAATCTTCCATTTCTGAACTTCAGCATTCTAAAGATAAACAAGATGGCCGCCGCGCCAAAAACGTCTTTCCGCAGAGGAAAAACAAACCCTTCAGAACAGGGTCTGGGACAGGCCGGGGCGACAGCGGGAAACGAGCCCAGCTTTGGACTGCGGTCAGGCTCTGCGGTTTGTGAGACTTATATATGGACAGGTTGTCTGGACATATGGACGAGACGGGAGGGAGAGACGGAGGAGGGGCAAGGGGGGAAAGGAGGGAGGAAGGGAGAGAGAGAGAGAGAGAGAGAGAGAGAGAGAGAGAGAGAGAGAGAGAGAGAGAGAGAGAGAGAGAGAGAGAGAGAGAGAGAGAGAGAGCGAGAGAGAGAGCGAGAGAGAGAGCGAGAGAGGGAGGGAGGGAGGGAGGGGAGAGAGAGCTGGAGGGAGGGGGAGAGAACTGGAGAGGAGGGAGGGGGGAGGGAGGGAGGAGAGGGAGGGAGGGAGGGAGGGAGGGAAGGGAGGGAGGGAGGGAGGGAGGGAGGGAGGGAGCGTAGCCTACATACAGAGGAGGCACTATAAATTCCTCCGGGATGATTCAACGATGATAGAGAGGTAGGTAGAGGTGAAGCAGGATGTGGTAACGACGTTATTTGCATGGCCTCTGGCTCTTTGCAGTCTGGCCCCAGACTGTACTGCACCACACACCACGTGCAACGCAACACACACCTGCTGGCTCAACGGATGGGGAAGTGTGTGGGACGAAAGGAAGGCTTGTGTGCCTGTGTAATGGTGTGCTTGTGTAATAGTGTGCGTGCACGCGGATGCACACACACACACACACACACACACACACACACACACACACACACACACACACACACACACACACACACACACACACACACACACACACACACACACACACACACACACACACACACACACACACACACACACACATACACCCACAGAGACATTCACACACACCAGGCTGAAGCTTGCCTCCAGTGTGTCCAGCTGAAAAAACATAGAAAATTAATACAGATGAATACATGTCTATGCATAATGAATATAGCATTTGAAAGATAATAAAAAATAAAGTGAGGAAAAAGAGTGACTCAAACACTTTGGTCTGTTGGCCACTATTTCCTTGAAACCTAAAGCCCCACCCTTTTGCTTCTCCGGCACACTAAACTTAACAACCATCTTCTACAGTTAAACTCCACCCACCTAAACCATCACCACACACACACACACACACACACACACACACACACACACACACACACACACACACACACACACACACACACACACACACACACACACACACACACACATGCACCGCTTCACACAAACACAGGCTTAGACACACACACACACACACACACACACACCGCTTCACACACACACACACACACACACAGACAGACGGGCAAGCATATGCCCACGCACATGCCAACACATGCACACACACACACACACACACACACACACACACACACACACACACACACACACACACACACACACACACACACACACACACACACACACACACACACACACACACACACACACACACACAAACAAAAACAGCCCACTACCACACACTCAAACACATACACAGGCAGCCGTTTCGCAACCCAATGACGATACAATTGGCACACTGGCCCGCCATTAACTTCTATATGATGTCTGGGTGGGGGGAGCGACTGTGTTTGTGTGTTTATGTGTGTGTGTCAGACAGTGTGTGAGAGTGAGAGTATATGTGTGTGTGTGTGTGCATGTGTGTGCGTGTGTGCCGTTGCACGCGTGTGTGTTTGTGCATGTGTGCATGTGCGTGCTTGTGTGTCTGTGTGTGTGTGTGGAGGTGTTTGATAGTGAGTTTTATGTCCGTTAGCGGGCTCCCACACCGAGACCACATCCGTAGAAAACAAGAGCAGGTGGGTCATAAAAAAAAAACAGCCGGAGCTGCCATGCTGACTCTCAGCCTCTCTCCCTCCCTCTCCCCTCTCTCCCCCGCCACCACCTCCCATTCTCCCCCCCCTCTCTCCTATCTCTCCCCCCCCCCCCCCAAATCACCTCCCATTCTCTCTCCCTCCAGCCCAGCCTCCATCCCCGCCCCACCCTCCCTCTCTCTCCCCCCCACGCCCCTACAGACCACAGCAGCCTTCTGGAACGACTAGATCAAGTCCAGATGTGCGTGCTGAGATGGGGGTGGGGGGGGGTGGGGGTGGGGTTGGAGGTGGAGGAGGAGACGAGCTCCGTGTCCGACAACAATGTGAGCTATGTGGGCTGGAATGCAGTCTGCCAACACCCCCCCGGGTTTCCCCCACCCAGACGCTGTTCTGCGGGGCGGGGGGGTGGAGAAAGTGGTTGCTGTACCAGGGGCCGGTCCCTACACACACACACACACACACACACACACACACACACACACACACACACACACACACACACACACACACACACACACACACACACACACACACACACACACACACACGCACACACACATATGCACATCTGGCCGGTTGAGATTCAGGCATACCATTTTTATGTCATGCAGGCAGGCCTAACCGCACACATGTGTAAAGGCACAACCACAGACTGACACACCACACACATGTAGTACAGACACACACGCACAGACTAGTGTATGCACACAAGCACACAAACTGACACACTCCCCCACACACACCTACAAGCAACCACATACACACACACAAAGACAGGAAGACACACACACACAAACACACACACACACACACACACACACACACACACACACACACACACACACACACACACACACACACACACACACACACACACACACACACAGACAGCTATACGTCTGCAGGGTTATTTCGAACAGCAAAGGGGCGTTTCAGCAGAACCAGGTGTGTACCAAACACTGTCGCTGTCTCCGTTTGTGTGTGTGAGTGTATGTGTGTGTGTCTGAGCATGTGCATGCGTGTGTGTCTCCACCTCCCTTTCCCACTATTTAATCATGTAGTCCTTATTTCCATTTCCTGAAGCATCCACATTCCCCTCATCTGCATCCTCAACAGCAGCATCATCATCATCATCATCATCATCATCATCATCATCATCATCATCATCATCATCATCATCATCATCATCATCATCATCATCATCATCATCATCATCTCCTGAGACAGCTGTCATACACCCCACCTGCTGTCTATACAGAGATCATCCCAGACCAGACGCATAGCAGCTCTAGCACCTGCCCATATAGACAGTCTCAATTGTTAAAAGATAGCAGAGATTCTTTTTGATTTCAGAAATCCTGCATTTAATGTCAGCATGCATGTTTTTTTCTATCTCAGTATCCCTGTGTAGCTATAACGTCCTGCAATCTCAAACGGAAAACAGAAGCAGTAAAGCTGCATTTGAGCTCCGGCAGTCTGACGGACTAACCAATGCTAACTGACACGCTAACAGGCGGACTGATGCTAACAAATGCTCATCGATGCTTACCCTGGCAACAGACTTTTAGAAGTGTTGGAGGAGGAGAGGGGAGGGGGGGCTGGAAGGGGCCACGCTTGGCTACTTGCTTATGCCGTGCTTGCCCTGGCTGTCTAAAGAGATCAAGGCGTGCGCTAGGGGTGAGAAGGGTAGTGTATGAAGTAACTAACAGAGGAGGGTGGGCGAGAGGGGATGAATAAGTTGAGGAGGGAGAGAGAGAGGCAGAGAGAGCGAGAGAGAGAGAGAGAGAGAGAGAGAGAGAGAGAGAGAGAGAGAGAGAGAGAGAGAGAGAGGAGAGAGAGAGAGGAGAGAGAGAGAGGAGAGGGAGAGGGAGAGAGAGAGAGAGAGAGAGAGAGAGAGAGAGAGAGAGAGAGAGAGAGAGAGAGGAGGGTGAAGGTGATGGTTTGGGGGGGGGGATCTGAAAGAACAGCCAGCAGGCTTTGGAGGTGTGTGTGTGTGTGTGTGTGTGTGTGTGTGTGTGTGTGTGTGTGTGTGTGTGTGTGTGTGTGTGTGTGTGTGTGTGTGTGTGTGTGTGTGTGTGTGAGGCGTGCGTGTGTTGTGTGTGTGTGTGTGTGTGTGCCTGTGCATGTGTGTGTGTGTAGTATATTTAGACAGAGCTGCACTTTGCGAAAGGTTTTTTGACGCAGCGTTTCTTTCTATCACCGAGGCCTTTTCTTCTCTTCTTTATTTCTCTTTTTTCTTCTTACTCTTTTCTGTCATAGGCCACTTTAACCTCCCCCTGCCCTCCAACCCAACACCGTTCCTCACTTCAAAGTTCTATTTACGCACAAACCAGGGAAGGTTTTCTCTCTCTCTCTCTCCCTCCGTTCTCTCTCGCCCCCTAAGGTGCAGATTTGGTCAGAGTATTTCGGGGCTTCTGGTTTATTCTGAAAGACCAAACAGCAATGACGATGAAATGTCAGAAAAACAGTTTTTCTCCTCCCTCCCGCTCCTTCCCCCTGCCCGCCCACGTCCATTCACGACCTCTGTCTGTCTCTACCGCTCTCTACCTCCCTTAATCTCTCTCTCTACTGCTCTCTCTCTCTCTCTCTCTCTCTCTCTCTCTCTCTCTCTCTCTCTCTCTCTCTCTCTCTCTCTCTCTCTTCTCTCTCTCTCTCTCTCTCTCTGCTCTCTCGCTCTCTCTCTCTTCTCTCTCTCTCTACCGCTCTCTATCTCTCTCTCCTCTCTCTCTTCTCTCTCTCTTCTCTACTCTCTCTCATCCCTCCTACTCCTCTCTATCTGTATCTCTTCTCTCTTCTCGTCTCTCTCTCTATCTCTCTCTCTCTCTCTCCTCTCTTCTCTCTCTCTTCTAGTCTACCGCTCTCTATCTCGCTCTCTATCGCTCTCTCTCTCTTTCTGTCTCTCTCTCTACCACTCACTACCTCTCTATCTGTATCTCTCTCTGTCTCTCTCTACCATTTACCTCTCTCTCTCTTTCACCCCCACAACACATCAACCAGGTGTTTTCAGCCTGTTTCACTCTTTCTTGCACCAATTTAACTACAGATGTTCCTTAGAAGAGTATTCCTTAGAATTCCCGGTTCCTTTTTCAAGGTGAAAGAGGATGAGGAGTCTAAAGATGTCTCCTACATGAGCTGTATGTATATGTGTGCGTCTTGGTGTGTTAGTGTGTGTGTGTGTGTGTGTGTGTGTGTGTGTGTGTGTGTGTGTGTGTGTGTGTGTGTGTTTCTGTTACATGCAAAAAATAATATTTCTTTATGTGCGAAGGGTGTACGTCCCATCGAAGGAAATTGTGAGGGTATTGTATGTATGCGTAACGTATATGTCTCTGTTTGCACGTGTGTGTCTGTGTGTGTGTGTCTCTAGTTCTACACGAGGTGCACATATGTGTACCAAAGGAACGCCGTGAGGGGACCTGGTGCGTCCCAGTAAACATATGTCTGGCGCGGTCTTCTTCAAATGTTTACTGAGGTAGAGCAGGAAACATATTTAAAGGCTCCAAAAAAACACTCACCAAATTACAGTGGGATTGCTTGTGTTCATGTTCCAAAATAGATGAAGAAAAATTAAAGTTCTTTCCGAAAGTCTTTTTCCCATCCTTAACAGGATGTCCAGCAGATTATTTAGCAAGGTCCAAGTTTGGCGATGGGCCTTGTTCCACTAGAGGCTATCCTGGTTCCAAACACTAACCGGGTGGGGGGACTCGGAATTCGGTTCCCCCACCCAGCCAGCGCCCATTACAGACCACTGGGTTTCAGCCAGATGGGTTATTGATTGGAGCCTGGAAACCAGAGGTTTGTTTGGTTTGGAATGCATCCATGATTGGCGACAGGAAGTGATACTTGAATGCTACAGAAAGCACTCTCCGAGATGATTCAAATGCTGCAATGTCTTTGGCTGGAACAAGCTTTCCCAGCTGAAACAATAAGGAAACGCGTGTAAAGATGTTGTAATTGAGTATTAAACCAAGTGAAAGGTTTTCAGGAGAGATTTTTTTTTTACCGAAAACTAGGCTTAGTATTGGAAATAACCACTCACCAGTCGCTAAGGTAGGCTGATAGCTACTAGAGTATCAAATGGTACGTTGCTGGACGTTGCTGACATGCTGTTCAAATCTCCACTGAACATATACAACGCACAACTAACATTTGAAATTTATAATATTAAACAAATCAATTATTCTGTAAGTTAAAGGCTTGGCAGACTGTCAGCCAGAACGACAATTATGAAGATGTATAGCCAAATATTTTGTCAGGGCAAGTCTTAGGAGAAGGAGTGTGTGTGTGTGTGTGTGTGTGTGTGTGTGTGTGTGTGTGTGTGTGTGTGTGTGGTGTGTGTGTGGTGTGTGTGTGTGTGTGTGTGTGTGTGGGGGGGGGGGGTTTTGGCATTAATGTTCTTGGCTCAGACGCTGTGTCAGTTTCATAGAGGCTCTGCAGCTGACAACCTTGGGGCTACACACACACATACACACACACACACACACACACACACACACACACACACACACACACACACACACACACACACACACACACACACACACACACACACACACACACACACACACACACACACACAAGTAGACAAGCATGTTGACAGACGTGACGGAGGTTGTACAGGGGCGTGCACAGGTAGGCACATGCATGCATACACGGACGTGCCTGGGCACAAACACACACAAACACCCACCCCCACCCACCCACACACACACGCACACACACACACAATCTTTGGCAGGTTGTGAATGGGAGGTCAAGTTCACAGAGACATGAGCCAGAAATGTAACGCACACACAGACACACACTTACATACACACACACACAAACATATTAACACTCACACACACACAAACACACACACTGACCAAGGTAAGCCTGAAAACATCCAACAAACCCCTAGCAGGTTGTTTGGTTATCATGGTTACCGTAGGGGTAACAAAGTGAGCCACATGTTTGCTGTCCATCAGTACTGATAATTCCTAGGTTCCTACATTATTGTCTACTACGGTTTTGTAAAAAGCATATTACACCTATTTCATGCCACTAGGAGTTGGTAGAATAGTAGATTCATGTTAAACATCTGACCTCAAGAGAATAATGCAATAAATTGTAGAATATTCTACAGAACTCATCAAGTGTTATATTGAAGCCGCTTAAGCAGTTCATATTGAAAAAATATCTCCATTTGCCTTCCATGACAATTTTACTAACCTCTTGAGTCAAATCACAACTCAGTACCTTCGGTTTGGTAGCGTCACTTCTTAGCTTTCCTGCTCATTTTACTAGCCGTTGATTCAAATCACAACTCAGAAAAATCTGTTAGGTCACAACGCTACTCAAATGTAAC
>OLKM01000795.1:190211-203519 GCA_900291075.1 Melanogrammus aeglefinus
GAGAAATGTGGGTACTTGCCAACCCTAGCCTACACCTTTCTGAATCTCCAAAAAGTTTGGCAACAACCTTTTTAACACACCAAATCCATATGGACTCATATAAACCTAACCATTCACATCATACTCCATCAAACTATGGAATCCTACACTACTACAATCAATATTACAATATGAATGCTTGTTTTGGAAAGTAATAACGATTAATAAACACTGTAAAGCCTGCATACCAGCCCCGACATTCCCTTCCTCATTGGCTCGGACGTCTCCACCAATCAGGGATGCTCTGCTGGTCACATGGTTTGCTGTAGAATGTTTCCCCGCCAATAGTCAGCGTTGGCGTTCATTTTGTCGAGGCACTGTGTAAACCGGTGCTACCTCCTGGTCTATTTACATGGAGCCATTCAGCAGATGCTTTAACCCAAAGCGTATCAAAGTTTGAAAAAATAAATAAAAATACAACTGGAAAAGTTGTAGTTTGAAGAGTAGACGTGAGAATAAATAAGAGCAGATATAGTAAATGAATAGGGGAACATACCCTAGCCCTACTATTTTTCCTTTCGTTGCTGACATACACAGTGCACTGGACCCAGCTGTGGCTCTTACTTGAAACACACACGTCGGAAACCCGGTCCTGGGAACCTCTCGACCGTCTTCTTCAGCAACACTGCATGGGTAACAGCCCCCTCCCCCCCCCCTCCACTGCTCAGAGTGAACCAATAAAAGGAGAACATCTTCTCCAGAGGGGTGGCAAACTGCTTCCACATGTGCCCTTGTTTCCATATCCCGCCGCTGCGCTGGAACTCCGTTTATGTACATTGTCAAACGTCTCGTGGTGAGAGAATAAATGAAGAGAAGCCATTAGGAGGAGGTGGGAGGTGGGGGGGTGAGAGGTGGGGCACTGGGGGGTTGTGGCAGAGGAGGAAGGGGAAGTTTGAAGGGGTTAGGGGAATGCCGGCAGTAGCTGGTGGATTAGGCCTTGGGTATGTGTGTGTGTATGTGTGTGTGTGTGTACGTGTGTGCGTGCGTGGGCGTGTGTCCATGTTTTCAAGGCTCTGTATGCTTTTATGGGGGCCTTCACTGGGTTGTATTTACAGGACAGGGTATGTGGTTCCTTGGGGCCCCTCACAGAGAAAGGAGAGCAGGATCATTTGCAGGGGGATTATAAAAATCGTACATGTTGACATTGGTAGGTCATGGTCATTGATAAGTCGCTCATGATCTCGGTACCCCCATAATGTACGTGTATATACGGGGGCAGCGTACTCGTGGTTAGTGTGTTGGGTGCCAGCCAAAGGTTCTGGGTTCGAATGCCCTCTCTAGTGCCCCTGAAGGACATGCATCTAAACCATTATTCACTGGTCTTTTTGGATAAAACCGCCTGCTAAAAACGAATTAGTAGGTAGACTATTTTTGGGGGATATTTGTTGACGTAATTGTTTTATTTGTATTTTTTTTTTATTAAGGGCAGAGGACCAATGTGACCCAGCTTCTCTGGAGGAACCAGAGAGGTCCGCGAGATCCAGAGATCCTCACCCCAGCAAGGCTCCCCCCCCTCCCCGGGCCCTCCCAGCCCAGCCCCTCCTGGGCCATGGGAACATCCAGGATCCTTCCCCCCCAAAAACAAGAAAATCCAAACGCTTACCAACAAACATGCTGGAGTGTCCTGTTTTATGGTGATGTAAACACAATTACACCCACGGTCTCACACTGCAAACAAAGAGGCACACTACACACACAGGCACACACACACACACACACACACACACACACACACACACACACACACACACACACACACACACACACACACACACACACACACACACACACACACACACACACACACACACACACACACAACATAGTCGCAGACATGTTTGTACGTGCACACACACACACAAACACCCACAAACACACCCACACACAGAGGACAACACACGTACGATCACCACTGCAGCTGGGGCTGTCTGAAGAGTGGTGACAGATTTTCATTTTATTTGTACAACGTCTCTGTTTGTGTGTGTAAGCCCGCTGTGAGAGACAGGGGGACCTTCATGCGTGGATAAATCAAGTTTTCTTCTCTTGTCTTCCATTGACGCGTTGACGAGCGTAGCAGTGCGAGGAGGCCTCGACGCGGCGCCGACATGCGTCACTTACTGCCCCTCTCCACCTCTAAGGTGGGGCTGTAGCTTATGATGTAGTGACACGGTCTGACGGGCATGTGTTTGTGTAAGTTACATATAGGGGTGATGTACATGTGTGAAGTTTGAGAGTGTGTGTGTGTGTGTGTGTGTGTGTGTGTGTGTGTGTGTGTGTGTGTGTGTGTGTGTGTGTGTGTGTGTGTGTGTGTGTGTGTGTGTGTGTGTGTGTGTGTGTGTGTGTGTGTTTGTACATGGGTGTGTATTGATGTCTGCATGTGGGTGTATGCACGTGTGATACATCATGTTGATGCTACGCTGACTTATGCTTAGGAGAATGGCATCTCTTTCATTCACACTATACATTTACACGCAATCTCTTGTGTTTTTGCGCTTGCTTGATGTTTGGCTGTGTAAGCTAAATGGTCGATTTGCTAGATTTTGATCATAGGCCAAATGAGCCGGGACGGTTCAACTCGCTGCTCTGCATCTGTCCAGCACAGTTTTACCACAGTGGTGTCAAAGTGAATTGACTCACTGTAGGCCCACCTGATCTTAACAATCTGGATTCTTACATTTTTGCTGCTTTCAGAAATCGCCTTAAAGTTTCATGTAAACTATTGAGATTTGTTAAAAGACAGGCTGTCCTTGCCTCAGAATGTGCCACCATCCCAAACACAAAGGACATATTAACACCGAGGTCACCTGGCTGATGCTTTTATCCAAAGCAACCTGGGAGGCAGAATAAAGGGAAATCCTAATTGGAGAAGCCAAATATGTCCATGTGCTGCACGACTTTGTAAAGTTTCTAAAAAAAAATGAAGGAACCTACAAGGTTAGTAAAAAAATTACCTTTTGTCCGATACTCTTATTTCCTCAATTTATATCCTGATGGATAATTTATTTGTAAGGGAAGCTGAAGCACATGAATGGGTTAAGACATGTACAAAAGCCTGCGTGTGTGTCCTTGAACTCAAAGCATTTCTGGAGTCATAGAAAAAAGTGACCCTTGCCTCTTGGCAAAGACAATTATCGCCGGCACAAATCAGCACAAATCAATGTTGATTTGGTCCTCTGTATTGCAAAGCTGAAGTGGGAGGCCGACCTGCTCAGGCTGTGAGTGCTGGTGACACAAATATGTGTCTTGGCACAGAGATCCAAATTCAATAAATATTGATCAAATGACGCGTGTGATTATAATAGCGCTTGGGGTTGCGGCTTTTATAGATCACATGTATTTAATCGTTCGCCACATGTACATGTGTGTCTTATACAACACGACGGCCTCAGACACCACATCAGACTATTCGGATTGTGAAAGACATCTTGTTCTTTGGCTGATGCATACCATTTGCATGAGCCTTTCCTGGATTGCAAATGCACAAAAACAAGACTATTGCTTCGTTCTCGCGTTGTGAATTAATCAGTATTAGGCAAATTATAAATAGTACAGAATTTTATGAGTAAGTAGTCAGGATTATGTATTAAATCCCACACAATTTCACGGCACACCTCGCCTTGCTGGCCCCCAGCTGTGTCTCAATACACCGAGGGGCCGATCGGAGATAGAAAAAAACCCCACGTACACGAGTCATCCGGTTGGGGGTCCTTAAGAAACCACCGGGGGACTGAAGGAGAATAGTAGGAAGCCCCAGGGCTCCTCTGCAGGGATTTCTTTCTCTGACATGAAACAGAGAGAACCCGACCGCAAGCAATCCTCCGACCAAACAGTCAGAGCCATCAGGGCCTTGTGCAGGGCTGTCTCCACAGTCAGGCGCGCTCCCTTTCTCTCTTCAAGGTTTTCAAATCATTATTTTTATAGAGATCTTTCCCATGGTTCATTTCTCTGTTTAATACAGCGGCACATCTGGTGAATGCATTTTGTCTCTCCCTCACTCTCTTTACCTCACCCTTCTCGCTCGCTCTCTCCCTCTCTCCTTGTGGCTCTACTTCTTTATTTCCCTCCCACTTCCTCTGTCCCACTCTCTCCATCAACTCTCCCTCCAGCTCTCAACTTTTTTTATTCGTCTCTCTCTCTCTCTCTCTCTCTCTCTCTCTCTCTCTCTCTCTCTCTCTCTCTCTCTCTCTCTCTCTCTCTCTCTCTCTCTCTCTCTCTCTCTCTCTCTCTCTCTCTCTCTCTCTCTCTCTCTCTCTCTCTTCCTTCCTCACCCTCCCCCTCCCTCCATGTCTCTCCCTCTTCTTCTCAGTGAAAATCGGTATGCCGTCATCTAGGGTGGGGGAGAGAAAGTGTGAGGGAGAGAGAGAGAGACTGAGAGCCAGAGACAGAGAGAGAGAGAGAGAGGTGCGGTGATGATGGCTCTCAGGTGACGATGATGGAATACCTCTGCTCTGTGGGTTTCGAAGGACCAGTGGTCTGGGCACAAGGGGGTGTGGGGGGGGGCAATGTGGCCCTGGCTGGGGGGGTTGGGGGAACACATTGTGATGGCAACAGCGCACCGGGTGTGTTTAGACTACGCCACCAGGGTGTGGTGAGGTAATGCCTCTGATGTAACCTTCAGTTGGGGGGGTGGGGGTGTGGGGGGGGGGGGGTCAGAGTGGGGGGAGAGGGAAAAGTGAGAGAAAGAAACGGTTAAAAGAACGAGAGGTGGCAGCAGCACAGGGCAGTGATGGTTTCCAGACTGTGAGTCGCGACGCAACGCAGGAAACAGGAGAATGAAGAAAGAGAGGGAGATGTTGGAAAGGAGTCCAAATCACCCCGTAACAAGCTCCTTAAACGTCCCAGGCGCCCGACCTGAGAAATGTGTTTTCAGCTCGACTCTCCCCCCGTTCTCATGACTGCATCGCTGGTAAGTGACGTCCGAGCTGACAGGATGGGAACGTGCACAACGATTAAACTCGTCTTTCTCCTAATCTGGAACACATTGGCAGGGATTACTAATAGTTACTTATTTGATTTGGTCATGTTTCTCCAAAGTGAGCATTCTTTTATGATAGGTGTGGTTAGATAGAGGTGAGGAGGTAGGGCTTAGGGGGGTCTTGCTCAGGGAAAGGCCTTGAAGTAGACTTTGAACCCATGACCTTTGGGCCTGGGAGTCAAACCGCCTAACCACTAGATGATCCGGCACCTCCCTGTCTACCATGGATCCAGGGAAAAAAAGAGAAGAAAAACAAGTGTTTCATAAACGCCCCGCTGCAAACATGTCGCCCTGTTTCCTTCAACTGTGCTTGTTCAACTTTTTCCCTTCCCCGTCATCTGGCCTCTAGTACACTATGTGCTGGTGTGTGTGAATGTGTGTGTGTGTGTGTGTGTGTGTGTGTGTGTGTGTGTGTGTGTGTGTGTGTGTGTGTGTGTGTGTGTGTGTGTGTGTGTGTGTGTGTGTGTGTCAAATGTGGGTTTGCATGTGCACGTGCACACACACACATGTGTGCACGTGTAGTCAGAGTAGAGAGTCACAACATCACGTCAGTGAGCTCCTCTTTTTTTACTAAAGGACAATGCCGTGCTGCATACACAAACACACACAAGCACACATGCGCTCACGCACGCACGCACGCACGCACGCACGCACGCACGCACGCACGCACGCACGCACGCACACCCAAACACACTGCTGTGATTGCTTGTTTAAGGATAATAACAAGGAAGACTCTCGGAGGAGCTCCTCTGCACCGCCGCTGCTGCAAACCGCAGTGCAGTGTGTGCGCGTCTGTGTGTTTGTGGGTGTGTGCGTGCGTGCGTGCGTGCAAGTTGGAGGCGGGTAAGTTAGAGAGAGATACAAAGAGAGAGAGAGAGAGAGAGAGAGAACAAGAGAGCAGTAGTAATTAGGGTTATATATATATTTATTTTTTTGTGCAAGGATACCGCGTTTTAGCTTTACATGTGTGTCAGTGTTTTTCAAGCACAGCCCTGTATTGCATGTTTGTGTTTGTGTGTGTGTCTGTATTTGATAGGACTTGTTTGTGTCTATATCTGCATGTTCGTGAGGGCCTGTTCAATATACCTTGTTTATAGTGGTTATTTGAGGCTGTTTGTGTTTTTGTCCAATATCATTTGTGCTTGCATGTATGTGTTCCTGTCTGTTCTATGTGTGTGTGTGTGTGTGTGTGTGTGTGTGTGTGTGTGTGTGTGTGTGTGTGTGTGTGTGTGTGTGTGTGTGTGTGTGTGTGTGTGTGTGTGTGTGTTGTGTGTGTGTGGGGGGGGGGGGGGGGGGGGGGGGGGGGGTGTGAGTGTGTGTGTGTATCTTTTTACTGGTTTGAATGATTGTCTTTGTCATTGCAACTAAGACAAATTCCAATCAACTGTGTTGACATGTCAATAAAGTTATCTATCTATCTATCTATCTATCTATCTATCTATCTATCTATCTATCTATCTATCTATCTATCTATCTATCTATCTATCTATCTATCTATCTATCTATATGTGTGTGTGTGTGTGTGTGTGTGTGTGTGTGTGTGTGTGTGTGTGTGTGTGTGTGTGTGTGTGTGTGTGTGTGTGTGTGTGTGTGTGTGTGTGTGTGTGTGTGTGTTTCATTAGGACCCAGGCATTGTGGCCAGCATTATAGCAGGTTATTCCAGATGGAGGGGGAGGAGGGAGATGAGACGGAGGGGGTAATTAAATTACAAGTGGCACACACTGGTAACCAGCAACTAAAAAAGGCCTTCAGGGAATCTTTAGCATGAGCCACGCTAGCATGAGCCTAGCCCGCCTTAACACACAGATCATAGACACAAAGACCGCCTTAGTATGCCAACCAGCACGCTTGCGTTGTTCATCGTTGATGGGCAGAAACAAAGTAAAAGCTTGTTTTCAAAAGGTGTCAAGGTGACGCGTGAAACAACCGCGATTCTCGCACTCCAACGGAAAGGACTTTTGTCACACAAAGCAGAGAAAGAGTATGATACGCAAAGCAACGTTTTGGAGCACTATAAGTGCTTTTCGGATTCAAGTACGGAGAATGAGCAGCAAATTGCTGTTTTGTTTTTGTTGTCTCTTTTGTTTGTTTTGTGTGTGTTTTTTTCGCTCCAACAGCTGTGCTTGGCCTGGTGCCGACAAAGCTCTCACACAACGGTCTGAGGGAGCGACAGCCCGGAACAATCTGAGCAGAAGGCGGTAGATTTATGCTACTGTTTTTGCGTGCGATTTTGGCCCGATTTCAACAGTTTAAAACACTCTCTGCCGAAAGGCAGAGGAAACAAAGAGAGAGAGAGGGAGAGCACAACACACCGTATGCATAGAAAACATCCAATTAGTATTCTTTAAGGACTGCGGTATGTACACAGCCGGTAGGAAAAACAGAACAACATAAAGGAAAGGCACATGCCAACTACAGGAAACATGAAATACATCTGTGGTACCCAACTGGCAAGTGGCAGGTCTTACTGGAATTCTTTTTTTTAACATACCCACTCACTTAAACACATTTTTACCATCTTAAAAGTCATGTCCTGCAAGACTCAACATACTATATATAGAGTATAGCAGAGTACTATATTATATAGATCTATATCTGCAGTATATTTGAATGCAATGAGCCAATGTGCTTTAGACTCCATCAAGGCTAAAGCACAATGTGGTGAGATCTGACCATCAGTTCAGTGTGGAGTGTCCCAGCATTCAAATGCAAGGCATGCTCATTCATCCAACACCCTTTAAAAAAGGGCATTCATAGTGCTTTACAGAGGCAGCATTCCCACGTTAAAGACCTTTACACTCGGACTATCGATAAAAGAAAATCATTTATGGATAAATCAGAGTTTGAGAACACTCTGAGAAGCTTGAGGAGGTGTGCAGAAAGGGTTAAGGCCGCGGGAGCAGAGGGGACGAAGTGTGTGTGTGTGTATGTATGTGTGTGTGTGTGTGTGTGTGTGTGTGTGTGTGTGTGTGTGTGTGTGTGTGTGTGTGTGTGTGTGTGTGTGTGTGTGTGTGTGTGTGTGTTGTGTTCGTGTGTTGTATGTGTGTGTGTGTGTGTGTGCTTGCATTGGTGTGTGTGTGTGTGTGTGTGTGTGGGGGGGGGGAGTCAGGTGGGGGTAGGGGGCGGGGGGGTGTACCCCCTTTTACATCTGGGAGGCTATCATAATCCCCCAGCAGGGGTGCGTTGTTCAGAACCCCCCCGGCCCCTGTCACGCTGATCAGGTTTTTTTTGGCAAAGATTGATACAGTACGCCTTTGTCTTACACACACACACACACACACACACACACACACACACACACACACACACACACACACACACACACACACACACACACACACACACACACACACACACACACACACACACACACACACCTTGCCTGACACTGCTGAATACACACCAAGGACCTATTAATCCCATTATGTAAATGTCTGTGATAAATTGCACACAGGGTATTATTCTATCTCCCCCCCCTCAACTCTCTCTCTCGCTCTCTATGGGTCTCTCCTCATTTGCCCACCATATTTCACGATGCCACCACGCGGGGGTTGGTGTGGGGGTCTCCCTGCTCCTCAAATCAAAAGAGAACGGTGGGGTCCAGGCAGGACGGGTGGGGGTTTGCGGGTAAGGGGGACGGGTGCCAAATGTTTTCAAAGAGGGACTGAGAGGGGCTGGTATGTGCGTGTGTGTGTGTGTGTCTCAGTATGTGTGTGTCAGTATGCGTGTGTGAGTGTTGTATCTACAGTATGTGTGTGCGTCTCAGTATGTGTGTGTCAGTGTATCAGTATGTGTGTTGTATCAGTATGTGTGTTGTATCTATGTGTGTGTGGTGTGTGTGTGTCAGTATGTGTGTCAGTGTATCAGTATGTGCAAGTGGTGTGTGGTGTGTGTGTGTGTGTTTGTGTGTGTGTTGTATCTATGTGTATGTGTGTGTGCGCGTGCCATTGTATGTGTGCACACGTGTGTGTGAGTGTCTTTGTGTCGGTGTCAGTGTGTGTATATACGTGTGCACATGCGTGTGTGTGTATGTGTGGCTCGGCCTGCCGGCGCCTCAGGGACTGTGGCAGATTGGCATATCCAGCGTGGATGCGACCCACACCAGGACAATATGCAAGGGGGAGCCGGGAGGCCCCGGGCTGGGGGGGGAGGTGGTTAGGGGCATGGGGATATAGGTGCAAAAGACGGGGGTACGAGGGGGAGAGTGTACCCCCCATCTGCAGATTAGTCACACTGGGCCCGGAGAATAGAGAACACAACAACAGGTTTCACTTCAGAGTGCCGTACTGTAGAGATTGAAGGCAATGTGGGCCGCATTCCTTCAGACTGTGTGTGTGTGTGTGTGTGTGTGTGTGTGTGTGTGTGTGTGTGTGTGTGTGTGTGTGTGTGTGTGTGTGTGTGTGTGTGTGTGTGTGTGTGTGTGTGTGTGTGTGTGTGTGTGTGTGTGTGTGTGTGTGTGTGGGCCATTGTATGTGTGAGGATGATGTGTTTGTGTGCCAGTGTTTATGTGTGTGCACACGTCATTTGCATTTGCAGTTTCGCCCGGCGTCAACATGTGCACGTGAACAGCAGGGATTGTCGTCTGCTGTGCACTGCCTGTGTGAGTTGGTGTGCATGAGACTGAGACAGACAGACAGACAGACAGACAGACAGACAGACAGACAGACAGACAGACAGACAGACAGACAGACAGACAGACAGACAGACAGACAGAGGGAGAGAGAGAAAGAGAGAGAGGGAGAGTGGGAGAGGGAGTGAGAGACAGACAGACAGAGAGAGAGACAGACAGATGGAGACTGTGAGATGGAGAGGGAGATAGATGGGGAGAAAGAAAGGGAGGGAGCGAGAGAGAGAGAGAGAGAGAGAGAGAGAGAGAGAGAGAGAGAGAGAGAGAGAGAGAGAGAGAGAGAGAAGAGAGAGAGAGAGAGAGAGAGAGAGAGAGAGAGAGAGAGAGAGAGAGAGAGAGAGAGAGAGATGTTTGGACAAAGCGGCCGCTGGATGTTTGATCTGATGAGGCGCACTAGGTGAGATTTAAGGGGTCCCTTTAGAATAGCAGAGTCAAAACAAAACCGCTCAGAGCTCTTCTTGTAAAAGAGTCGCTCCTCCCGGTTAAATTACTATAAATACAACCGAGGCACCGTCAAAGTGCACCTTTGTTGAGAAGTGTGCACGGCCAGTGGAAAGAGTAACCAAACTGTGAAACAGAACCAGGACTACAAGACCATCTCAGCCCCATCCGTCCATTGGCAGAAACGACCCACCAAGGGACAGCCTTCGCTTGGAATCGACAACAATGGTCGCTTGTCCTGTCGTTAGACGGCAGTGTTTAGTTTAGCATTCATGTATTTATTTACACATGGATGATTTCTCCTCATCGTTAAACACAGGACTCAGACAAACAAGCGGGTGCAGAGCAGGATCTCCGACGCCACACTGCTACGAGCGAGGGGACTCGAACCGGCAACCCTCGGGTCTGACCGCTAAGCCAAACGGCCGCGGTCGTTCAGGGCCTTGATTATAGCGTTCTTGAGGACATTGGGAGCGAGGTACACCCCAGAGGACACCTCTGCCTCACTCCGTCGCACACCGCACAGAACACCCAGGAGCCCGGTGACACGGGGAAACACAGCGGCGTAACTCCCCCCCGACCGCCCACCTCCCACAGTCTACTGGCGCCATGGCCACGAACGTGAGGAGGGGAGGCAGTGATTAGGGATTAGCGATCGCTGAGGAATCCATTTGAGCGCAGACGAAGGGGGTGGGGGGGTTTCCTTGTCAATACGACACGATTTTCCTTTCTGTCCCTCGACTGTTGCTGTCAATGCATCGCACCAGAAGCAGGAAAGGGAATTAGCTGGAACTTTGATTTGCATGACTTATACACTGGGCACAGTGTCGGATGGCTCCCGTGTGCTTTGTGACTCCATAGGGTCACAAATAGTTTCCCCACCTTGGAGCAAAGAGTGCACTTTGGGTCGGGGTCACGGAGATTGGCTTATTTATAATATTTGAGGGTTTATTTTTGATTAAAAAAACAATTAAACAAATATTTGAAGGAGTTTGAATTTAAATGAAATGATCGAAGACAAAAGTATTAACAATGTCACACAATGATTTCACCGCCCAAACACAAGCCTCTCTACCCAGTCACTCCTTGCTCCTCCAGATGTTCCAGCCGTGCATGGGTCTGAATTAAGCGCACGGTTAAATGCTACGGTTGGGGATTAAGGGCGGAGGATGCACAGCTGTTTGGGCCGGCCCTGATCAATGTTCCGCTCCGGTCTGATGTTTAATACGATCTCTGGGTTCTCCGGCCCTCCCAACGGGGACGTGGAAAAAATCCTTAAAAACTCAAGTGGAAAAGGTTCTCAAGGGCATGATGAATTATGAATCGTTTCATCTGGTCTGCTCTATGTACACACACAAATGTAGGACTATCTGTGGATGACAAAAAGATATAATTGATGACCTTGTGATTTTTTACAAAAAAGAATCACAATGGCATATTTTTTTCATTAGGACCCAAACTCGTCTCCAGATGAAAAGTGTGTCCAATTATAAGTTACCTTGGGAGAAACACGTTATTTAGCCCTGGCTGCCAGCTGACCAGGCGCCCGTAAGCATGCGTGTAGGGCTGCTTGTGCACCAGACCGGGGAACCGGCAGCAGATAAGGGTAGAGTTATGGTTGCACGTCGACGCAACACAAGGGGGTTTACCGACCCATATGTCCTTGCGGACCCTCCTTGCGTCCCCTGCAAGGGCCTGACGTGCGCCTCCCAAAATTCTAACCTTGCGTCGAGGCGACGCAGAATCAAGGGCCGTGATTGGTCCACTAACGTAAACCCGACGCAAAACCCGACGCAAAACCATACCAGTTCATGACTCTGTCGAAGCGACTGCGTGGTCATTGCTTTGCGTCAACGTCCAACCAAAACTAAGCCTCAACGATCGGTCATACTTGTGCAATGACCAAATAAAGATCCTTCTTGTTTTTAACCCAAACAGGATGTTGCGGTGAATCTTGTGTACAGCGCACAGGGCCAGCTGGGACATTTTAAGAACTTCTGGTCCGATACAAAATACAGCGGCCCAGTGGTCCAACGAAGTGCGTATTCAAAACGCTTTGCTATTTCGAAAAAATAAAAGCGCAGATTAACGGAAAACACAAATGCAAAGACCCCAGCACAAAAGGCCCAACATACACGCAAAAGCCACAACACAAACACAACGGCCCCAACAGAAAATTGAATGCTTGTGTTTTTCAAACATGCAAAGTGTTTTCAATACGCAGTTCGTTCGACACATCTCGGCCATCGTAAAGAGAAACCTGTCCTTTTACGACTCATCGCTGTCTGCCAAAACCCTGTTTCTCGGTTCACCGATGCTTAACCATCCAGCTAATACCTGCGATCCAAAAATATGGATGGACATAAACTGGATACCATAAAACCAAACTCTGTAGGTAAAAAGATATATAGATGGATAGAATTACAAGAGATAGATGGCTGGACAGATATATATACGTATACATTTATATAAATATAGAGAGAGACAGAGAGAGAGAGAGAGAGAGAAAGAGAGAGAGAGATGGAGATAGATAGATATAATATATAGTTACATCAAATAAAGATGAACAATATATCAACTATAGATGGAATCATAGATGGATGCATAAATCAATATATAAAAGACGATAGATACATGGATAAAAAATAGATAGAGATGGGTCCACAAACAAGAGTAGCCAAAAGTGCTCTCATTCTGTCCCCCCCCGCCCCTCCCTGTGATGAGTCACTCAGGAAGGAGGGGCCGGGGGATGGGAGCAGCGGGGTGCGTTGGAGGTGTAGGGGAGGGAGTACAGCACGTGGTGGTGGGGGGAGGGGGGGGGAGAGTTGTGTGTTTGAGTCCCAGTTCTGGTCTCAACCGGAGCTGAGGGTTCCGTCCTGATGCTAGAGACAGACGCACAGACAGGCACACACGGACAGACAAATATGCCCACAAAGACTTTACGTTTGAAATACAATATTCAAAAATAGTACCGCAAGATCACAAGCAACATATATCCATCTTTTCATCCTTCTCCCTCTCTCCTAGTGTTAAGATGTACAAGGGATGCAGACGGCCCCTGACTCAGAGACATGCCGTGATTCGTCCATGGTTGGTGGAGGGGGCGGAGCCAGCCGGTACCGCAGACGTAGAGACTCAGCGCTGAGTCAGCGCTTCTCCGACCCCGTCGGATGGGCATGTAGGCCCGGGGGCGACGGCAGCCAATGAGAAGCCAGCAGGGGGGAGG
>OLKM01000795.1:204656-217156 GCA_900291075.1 Melanogrammus aeglefinus
TTACAGCCTGGTCTCTCTCACACACACACACACACACACACACACACACACACACACACACACACACACACACACACACACACACACACACACACACACACACACACACACTTCCCAGCTAGGGGTAAAGAAAACGAAAAACTAAAAGAATTCCTTGAAAACATGTTCCCTCAAAGTTCAGAACCTGTCCTGCGACATAAATGCCTTTTCAAACTTAACACAGAATATATTGGAAGCGACACCATGCAGTAGGATGGGTGCTTCCCCACCTTTGGGGTCGGCTGGTGAGTGGTGACACGCATACGCTCAGCAGGACATCGATAGGACCGTCAGACGCTGACAGGGTGAGATGCCGTGTGGGGAAGCAGGTGCAAGATGGGCTGGCAAGGACTTTGAGAGCTAGGAAAGGGGGTCAAGGGGCCCATGAAGGTTGGGAAACCACTACAGTAGGAGAAAGATTAGACAAAATGTCCACTTCTGTTGCTCACATGGTGTCCCTGAACCCCCCCCCCACGGTGCGCAACCTGAGAGAGAGGTCTCTCAGGAGATCTGCCCAGACTTTTTTCTTTTACACGGCGCCCACAAATCAGAAGCAATTCCTTGTATCTGCAAACTTGACCTGACAATAAGGTTGTTTTCTGCTTGAGATAAGTCTCCCTCCCTCTCCCTCACCCACTCTCTCCTTGCTCTCTCCCTATCTCCCTCTCTCCCCTTGCTCTCTCCCCTAGCCCCCTCTCTCCCTGGCCCCGCTCTCTCCTGGAGATATAAAAATCACTGAAAACTGAAAAGCGACTGACCTACTCAACCTCATTTTATCTCCTCGCATGATTTATTAATTACATTTATTTATTTATAGTCCTTCATATCGCGTGATCGTCTCCTGAAGACAGCCGTGGCAGGAGCTCATTACGATTTTAGAGTTAAGTTTTGTAATACATCATGTTTTTGGGGAACCTTGGAGATAGTGGATGGGATATTGTGCTGACGTTGGTTGATTACCAAGGCAGGCCTTCCGATACTGCATCATCTTCCTCTTCTACACTTCCTGGCACAGACCTCATTTATACTTCAGAATCTGAAGTCTGAACCAACTTTTTTGCCAGGTAAATTTGCGCACACTAGGAAGTTTTTTCTGGCATACTGGAGAAATAAGATAAAAATGCAAAAAACGAAGGAATTAAATGATTAAATGAAGGAACTAAGAAAAAATTAAAACAAGGTGGTTTTTAATTTTGTGATTTGGATTAATGATTTGGCTAGATTGACCTAAATGTGTTGGCACTCAGCACATTTTAATAAGCCTTTGTCTTAAATGTGAACTCCATTCGACTATTAGAGGCTCAGGTAAGAAGATTATGGTTAAGTTAGACTTGTACATCGTACTACCGCTAAAGCTCTCTGTAGGCAGCCTATGCCCCGAGATCGTACACAAAAACAAATGGTATTACCAACCACTGAAAATCAAAATAAATAGTATTCCAACCAATCACCGACAAGTGATGGATGTTTTGGGGTATTGCTAGTTGATATAGCAAAATTATAGTGATGATAATTTTTACTGGATGCACGAAACACGGAAGGGAGGGGCGAGCTAGCTCTGTTAGGGTTAGGGTTTTGGATCTCGCTTCAAATACCAACAGAAGTGACGTTACCCAACATCGCTGATACAACCTTTAAGGCCTCAAGGTAAACAGGAAGTCACATGACATGAGGAACATTCTCACTGCCGTGGGGCAGAGAGACATGTTGTTGGGTGGGCAATTAAAGCTATGGTGGGTAATTTTTTTACTGTAATATATGGCAAAATGTCATAATAGCCAGTCAGCTATATGTAGGTGAAGTGCTCTGAGAATATCTACTCATCACTTTGCTCTCCCCTTCCTCTGTGTGCCGCCTCCAAAAACTGCCACCGCTCATGTACACTTTGACCAATCAGAGCGAGGCTCCGATTCTCCGTTCTTATTGGCTGTGGGACCGTCCGGTCACCTTGGCAACGACGTTGGTGCGTCCTTGCGTTAGCGTTCACGAGCCTAGCAGTCGGACAGTTTCGCACTACTACGGCGGACAACAAATGAATAGCAATGTCTTCATGTAGGGCCCTAAATTTCCCATTCCCCGGATACCAACAACTAACACCGCTAAGACAGCGAAAAAAAGAGGAAAGACACTTGTTGAAAGGACAGCTACTAAAAGGGAGGTGGAGAGAGCTCGAAATAAAACCAGAGTAAACATTGGCATGGCTTATGAGCGATGGAGAGAGTTATGTGACCTGAGGAATTTAAAATCGGATGCTGAGATGGCTACATTTCTTATAGACATGTAAGGAATAGTGTTATCTCTCTAACAACCAAACTAAGGCGCATCTGCAGTTAGCTACACTAACAACCAAACGCATGCATATCTGCAGCTAGGCGAGGATAACAACCAAACTAACGTGTATGTATAGTTAGGCTAGGACATCAACCCAACTTACTTGTGTGTTTCGTTAAGTTAGGATAACAACCCGACTAACATGTATGTGTAGTTAGGCGAGGATAACAACCCAACTAACGCATATGTGATGTTAGGTTAGAATATCAACCCAACTAACATGTATGCGTAGTTAGGCTAGGATATCAATCCAACTAACATGTATGTGTAGTTAGGCTAGGATATAAAACCAAATAACATATATGTGTAGTCAGGTTAGGATTTATACCCAGCTAACATGTATGTTTAGTAAGGCTAGGATATCTACCAAACTAACACATAGTGGAGTTAGCCCTGGATATCAACACAACTCATGCATATATGCAGCTAGGCTAGGATATCTACCAAGTTAAAGCATAGTGTAGCTAGACTTGGATATCAACCGCGTATCTGCAGCTGCGCTAGGCTAACGCATACAGGACCTGACAGGGCCTGGCCGGCCGGCCCGTCGTGCTACTTCCTGTGTCCGTGTGATTCACCGTGGCAGGTGCTGGCGTGGCCCCCCTGCTGAGAGCGGCGTGAGCCAGTATGGGTGGGGGGGCGGGCGGGGGTGGGGTTGATCCCTGGCCTTGTGTCAACTCTGTAATCCAGCATTGTGGAGTGGGATGGCAGCCAGCCAGAGGATGACAGCATCTCACTGCTGCTGTCTAAGATCAGCCCCCCCCCCCCCCACACACACACACACACACACAACACACACACACACCACACACACACACACACACACACACACACACACACACACACACACACACACACACACACACACACACACACACACACACACACACACACACTTTACAGGGGAGAAAATGTACATGGCTTTATGGAATCAGTAACTCAAGTCACTGCCCCTTTCTCCTATAAAGCTTTTGGCAGCACATTTGGGTTGATGGACTCCCTATAAGTGTCCAGCTGGCAAGAGATCAGCCCCCCTAATGTGAACATACACACCATACCATGGGGTTCTCCAGAAGGAAATGATTGGTAGGCTACATGAGGATATGTCGAGTCGATCACACTGTACGGACTAGCACAAACTGCGACGGTGCAAGTTTATGGAATATCATCCAGTTGAAGGGAAAGTGGAGTTTTAAAGAGTGGTTTCATGTAACAAGGGAAGGAGACTTTTCTTTGTTGCTCATGGGGACCCATTGTTTCTCTTTATTGTGAAAGTGTGGATACTATAACACACTAATTGGAAGTGACGATAAAAAATGTAAAATGACAAAGACAAATGTACAGTAATGTGTGGTGACAGTTCTTTTCAGAATGTTGGGCCGGGAAAAGACAGCGGGAAACCAAAGAACCTCCCTACTCCAAATCCAAGCCATTAGCTCTGGAGGGGAATTACTTTATAGAGCTCTCGCTCACTCTCTCACACACAGTGATTGCCATCCCTGCATTTCTGGTCCAATTAAAACACACGCTTTGTTGCCGTGAGGCAGAAAAAAAAATACGTCAACTTTTATTTCTCTCTGCATTCATCTTTCCGTTCTATCCTTCTTCTCCCCTTTCAGGTCCCGCTCCTTATCTCAATGTTTTCCTCCCCTAGGAACATCACCACCCTGGCCTTGTCTCAATCAGTGAATTTGGAATTGTGCGATACCCAACCTTTGATGTATTTTACAAATATGTTTTTTTTTTCGCACCTTCAGTGAAGACACAGGAAGGGGGCTCTGAAGAAAGTGACGGAACGGAACCGCGATATCGGGGCTGAGACAACACGCCACTCCCTCCTTCCCTTCCCCCCCTCCCCCCGCCCACCCCGACCGTTTTCGTACAAAACGTAAAAAGTCCGAAAAGTCCTTCGCCCGGGGAGGTGAGCGAGGGAAAGCGTTGGCTGAGGTCTCCCCTCTCTGGAAGCTGTGTTTGACCGGTGCTGCTGCCCTGTCAGAGGGAACAGGAGGGCGGCTATAAATCAAACCGGGATGCTAGCCCGAACCGCTCTGCATTCCCAGGTGCGAGGGGCTAACGCAGGCCAGATTCCCATCTGCTGCCGAGCTTATCTGCTCTGGAGGCCGGCGAGCCGACCCCGACGCATTCCCAGAGTAGAGGGAGGAGGGAGGAGGAGGAAGATGGAGGAGAAAAGGAGAAGAAGACGTTGCCGGTGCACGTGGTCGATGTGCTGCAGTCCCCCCGGACCTGCACTGATCTCCGCCTCCCGTCAAGTCCGTGTGGAGCTTGTGTTTTCTACCCCCCTCCCACCCCACCCTACAGAGAGACAGGTGTAGGGGTGTGTGTGTGTGTGTGTGTGTGTGTGTGTGTGTGTGTGTGCGTGCGTGCGTGCGTGCGTGCGTGCGTGCGTGCGTGCGTGCGTGCGTGCGTGCGTGCGTGCGTGCGTGCGTGCTTGCGTGCGTGAGGCTTTTCCTCGCCGATACCAACATACACGTATACAAATGTGAGCACGCATTCAGACATGCAAACATAGAGATAACGCACAAAATACATTCACGATATATGCAAAATTACAAAGTCATGTATGCAAACCTACACCGACGACAGACAGACTGACACACACACACACACACACACACACACACACACACACACACACACACACACACACACACACACACACACACACACACACACACACACACACACACACACACACACACACACACACACACACACACCACTTCCCAGGAACAACAACCAGCTGTGACAGCAAAAGAGGGTTGGATAGACATCGACGTGCAGGGGATTGGTTGAGGCGAGCCAGCATCCCCCTTCCCCTACAGCTCCCCCACTGTGGAGTGAGGCAACCGCCAACGTCATCATCTTCATCATCCGCAGCAGCCCAGCCAGGCCAGACCAGGGGACGTGTCTAGGGGGTGGAGACAAGGCGGACAGGAGAAGGGGGGCAGTGGAGTCGATTGCAGCTGTGGATTCTTGCATCCCCCCCCCCCTCCCCACACCCCAACAAACAGATACACACACACACACACACACACACACACACACACACACACACACACACACACACACACACACACACACACACACACACACACACACACACACACACACACACACACACACACACACACACACACACACACACACACACACACACACACACACACACACACACACACACACACACACACACACACACACACACACACACACACACACACACACACACACACACACACAGATACACGCGCCGCTGCTGCTTCCGTGGGCAGAAGACACACTGGTCTGTGGGGGGGATGTGATGGTGGGGGGTATGTGATGGTGGGGGGGGGGGGGTGGCTGGGCTCCAGGCCTGCTCCAGCCCTCTCGCGCGGCACTCTCCGTCTCCCGCTGCACAGAGCTGCCTTTGTGTCACATGACAGAGCGAAGCGCCCCGGCCAACTCAACATCTGCAGGACAATGGCAGGGGGGTGTTTCTGTGTGTGTGTGTGTGTGTGTGTGTGTGTGTGTGTGTGTGTGTGTGTGTGTGTGTGTGTGTGTGTGTGTGTGTGTGTGTGTGTGTGTGTGTGTGTGTGTGATTGTGTGTCTGCATGTGTGCCTGTATATGTGTGTGTTTGTATGTGTGTGCACGTGTTTGTTTGTGTATGGCTGTGTGTTTGTTTTTTGTGTGTTTGTGAGTGTCTGCGTGTGTCGCTGTATGTGTGTGTGTGTGTGTGTGTGTGTGTGTGTGTGTGTGTGTGTGTGTGTGTGTGTGTGTGTGTGTGTGTGCTTGTGTGTCTGCATGTGTGGCCGTATGTGTGTGTGTGTGTATGAGTGCGCGCGTGTTTGTTTGTGTTGTGTCGCTGTATGTGTTTTTTTTGTATGTGTGTGCATTTGATTGTGTATGGCTGTGTGTTTGCGTGTGCAAGTGTTTGTGTATAGCTTTTTGTGTATCTGTTTGTGTGTGTGTATTTGTGTTCATGTGCTGTATGTATAAGCTTAGGGTTATTTGTGCATGTATATGAGTGTACTCAGTCTGTGTGTGTCTGTGTGTATCTTGCAAGTGTAGCTTCATGTCCATGTGTGTATTATAAGTGTGTGTGTGCATATTTGTCTGTGTGAAATCTGTGTGTGTATTTTCGTGTCCATGTGGGTCCGTGTGTGTGTAATAAGTGTGTGTGTAGTGAGTGTGTGTGTTTGTCTGTGTGTATCTTGTATGTGTAGTTTCATGTCCCTGTGTGTATTATAAGTGTGTGTGTGTGTGTGCATATTTGTCTGTGTGTATCCTGTATGTGTGTATTTTCATGTCTATATGTGTCCGTGTGTGTGTAATAAGTGTGTGTGTGTAATAAGTGTGTGTGTAGTGAGTTGGCGCGGGTCAAGGGAAGGTCAGAGTGGAACCAGAGGACAACTGGCTGCTGAAGAAGAGGACAGTCCTCTGTGCTGGCTAACTGGCTCACAAACAGTCATTGCAACACCGGTCTCACAGACTTTAGATTCATATCTAAGGTATGCTGGCTGACGGGGGCGTTTCACCCTGTTCATCTTTTATATTTGTTTCAACCAATCATCAGGCTTGAGGTGGGTCTCTGTCAGCGTGTAAAAAGTGAACACAAGAGTCTAGTAATGGTTCAAATCACCAACGGGCAGCCGTGCCACTGTAGAAATGCTCACGCTATGATTCGAGATTTGTATAATTGTTGCGGAGGTGTGTGTGCGGTGGGTGCACGCCATGGCCACGTGGATGAGTGTATAACAGGTGTTGATGAGCGCTGTTCGGTGCTGACGTATGCCTGCATGATGCCCACCGAAATTCTAACGGCATAAGAAAGTAACATCACTACAAATGGCATGCACATTCGTGTGGCAGTGTTGTTAGTTCAAATAAAGTTTTCAGTCTGCAATCCATAGCCATCCATGTGTCAGAGTTTCATAATACATAATATTGTTCTACTACACAATCAAATATGTACTTTCTATTATTCTGTGTTTCCTATATTTTGTCTAAAAGCCAATTGTGAGCTAATGCCACCTACAGTTTCATTGTGCGTTTGTTATTCCTCGATAGCAGAACAGCATTTGGCCTCCGGTATACTTTTTGTTCAACATTGGCCCACACAATTGTAATTTCTTAAACATTCAGACAGACGTATAACCAGCCACTGTTAAACCAACACATTGCTATTGCAACTCCTAAACCATCCACACAGAGCAACGCATCAAAATACAATTCACATGCACTGGGGGGGGGGGGGGGGGGGGGGGGGGGGTAAGGTTCTGGGTCCCATCCGCAGGTCTGCAGTCTGCCTCTATATTTATTTATCCCTACCTGTTCCTCCATTAGCTGTATTTAAATTAACTGCACTGCTTTGGATGGACTACTATGCAAAATCCTTTGCAAACAATTTGGATAGAAATGCAAAGTATTGCACAAAGGACACGGGACAAGAATCCAGCATGAAGACATTAACGGAAAACCTGGGCCGGTTTTTAAATTACAGGCATGTCGTCCCAAGCCCTGAGAGCTGATTGGTCGATCAGTACAGTTTACTTCAGCTTGCTGGCATTAGGCAAACACTTTATCATGGAGAAAAAGGGAATGAAAGCTCAATTTAACAGATTCTGTCGCATGGCCAATGCATCACTTTACGTCTCTCTTTACACTAGTGAGGGGAAAGAGTACAACGGCATTGAGTCAAGCATGAAATCCCTAGATATACACACAACCTAGACGATCATGACTAAAACATATGTGCTTTGAACAGAGAGGATGGTAAACAATAACCTTGGCTCACGGCTTCCCCCTGCTCCAGAGCTCCGTGGTAGGGGGGACTCTGCAGAGGGAATGCCACAGGACTCAATCCATGTGACCGCTTTGGAAGTGCTTTACTGACAAAAGGTGGCAGAGAGGACGACAACCTTGCTAAAGTCAAATGCTCTATGAAACAAGTAAGATACCGCTGAACAAATGCATTCGATTCAGTTGTCTCTGATCAAAATGGATAACAATTTATCAGACATTGTAATTTGTCGATTTTAGTACATTTGTTACTAATTTCTGACTTTTCTCGCCGCCCCAAATGACCGGCGGATATCTGAGCAACACAAGGTTACCCAAGAGAAAACTTTACTTGCGAATGTAGTTGTTAATGCAGCGGTCGTCATGGGAGCGCCATGACCTCATTGCAGCACCTGCAGTTCTACGAGCGATCAGCTACCATAAAAAAACAACTGAGCATAATGGGAGCTTTCTCTCGAGCAAGTCTCCAGACCATGATTACCAGACCAGACCAGGTCTAAAGAGGACCGGATCAGGCCTAAATTGGGCAAGACCATATCTAACAGAGGCCTACCCATGTCACCCCAGAGCCATAGGTCATTCTGGAGTTGAAACGACGATTAATAATAACGTACCCTTTGTTTCTTAAACCATGGGGTGCACATGTGGTAGTTATTATTTGTGTGTTTTTAGTGCCGGGTGTTATTAAAAGCCATAAAAACTGAACCGAGTCTAATTTGTTCTTTTTTGTTGGCGTTTATGCGTATGGCCGCACCCGGTGTTTGTGCAGATGCTCTAAAATGAGGTAGGCTAAAATAACAACCAACTTTATGATTTAGGAACCTGGAGTGGCTCCTGTGCTAATGAGCGCAAGCAGCACGAGGCAATACGTCATAATATGCACCTTGGGTACCTGTGCAGCATATATAACATGGACCCTTCAATAAATAACGAATCAGCTCCTTACAGTCACTGAGGCCCTTTTCACAACCCATGTCTCACCACTCAACACCTGCACAGAGGTGTGAACCATGCAAGACGACAGCCCGCCTGACCGGGCATCAGTTTGAGATTTAGTGACAGGTCACCTAAAAACACCTCAACACTTAGGATTGGATGAGCTGAGGATAGAACCTGCATCAGCCAGCTCCATCCCCATAGTGACCACCTCTCTAAGTCACCTCTGCTGACTATTCTGTTCTACGCTGTCGTCAGGTGAATGCCCGCACACAGGAACAACGTTTTGAGTTTCAAGGACGCAGTGACAAAAAACTGCAGAAACTGCTTCACAATGAATGGCAATGGGCTTGAGGACATCCCTATTGAAGAAGCGGTTGTGAAGTTCAGAGTGCCAACGGAGAAACCGTGGACGAAAAATCCATTTCAGGACTTTAAAGTACTTTAAACAAATTGTGGAAATTGTTCAAATTTGAAGGATAGACTGTAAGCGTTTCCGAGCCAATCCCGATCAAAATAAGGGGGGTTGCTGAACCTGCAGATCATTTTAAAGTGCCTTCTGAAAACATCAACATCAGTGGACTTGATCGATGCATCAACATGAGGGGTTTGTGACTGAACCACGGCAAGACACGCCTGGATCTGAAGAAACAAATGGCACACTTACCTTTCCTCAGACGCCTCTTTAAACTAAACTGTCAAAAGCCACTCGGCAGGGCCTCTTCATGCATTGTATCCAGGGTGTACGGTGTACGGTGAATAAGTCACAAATAAAAAACACATCAACACACAGAGACAAAAGGCCGGTTTTCTTTTCATTGGTCGATAACGCACAATGCTTTATTCAACTAACCAGGTGAACAAGGCTACCCCCCCCCCCCACCCCCCCGTTCCCTTGACATCGCAGCGGGGGCCGCCACGGGAGGGCAAACTGTGAAGCAAACCACATTTTGTCACCGAGAAATGTAACAAACGTGGTTCTGTTGTCGCCGTGACTGGCGGTGCCCTGGAATGATCCGGTGTTTACAGGCAATCTCAGGGGGAGGGTTGCTGAAGGTTAAGCAATCGCTTACATGAAGCACTGCCTTAAGCAAGAGCAAATAGGAAACCAAGTACTGGAATAACAGAAGATGTTGTTGCCTCATCTTCATTTAATACAGAAATGGGGCCTTGTCAACTTGCCCAAACGATATGAGAATTGCATTTTCACAGTACACAATGCAAGCAGCTATATTTTATTAATTAAACGGACCAGAAACGATTTTGGCGGATGGATATGGAAGTTACCAATGGGTGGATTTTTTTTTTTATGGAAACATTAACACATTTGACATATGGCTTATTCCTAAATTTGACAATCAAAATAACACCAGTTACATTGGTATGGTAAAAAATATATAATCCTTGGCTTAATTAAGATGCATATGCTGTTTATGTATAACCAGTGTGTTGATTTGGACTCAAGCTTGCAAATATAAGACTCTAGTTGGTTGTTGTAGTTTATGTGGACGTTTTCTTCCCCCCTGTGTCCTGACTTGGTGGCTAACCTGGTCTTCCGAGATCCCCAGGTCTTCTGAGATCTCGTCTGATGACTCTGACTTCTAGCCCTGGAGGTTTGGGTCCCTGCGGGTTAGCCCTCCGCTGGGAGGAGGCTCAGAAGAGCGAAGGCTGTGGGCAGCGTCTGGCCCATGAAGGGAGGGCTGGTCACGTCTTCCACTATGATCACATATTCACCTGGAAACACAGAAACAGTGCACAAACAGAGGTAGGTTAGCTAGCAGGCAGTATGGTGGCTGAAAACTTCTGGGTCTGCAGGCTACCTGAAGGCCTTTCTGAGTCAGGTGACATTACCTCTACCTGCTCATTAAGAAACCATTGTATTGAAATAAAGTCACTGCAAACCACTCTGGATTAGAGCGTAAGATAAATGACTGAATAGTGACATTTAAATATGGTAAAGCAATTTTAGGATGAAATTGAATTGATAAACAAAGTCAACATTGTTTGAATATAGACCAATACCAATTTAATATTTTCCCAGATTTGAAGGATCTGAAATGTGCAGCTGAAACCAGCGGCCTACACAGTGTAATGAATTTAAATGCTGGCCGTTTGACTGTCGGTTCCTTGACAAAAGAGATTGGAAATTTCTCTCCGATTTGTGTTTGCTACGCTTTATTGAATCATATTCATTTACAATTGACAGGGCAGATGTTGGTAAATACCGTTATATTTTTACTGGCATAATTAGGAAGAAAGGGAATGGTGAAGTGGAATGCAAGATTGTTTGTACATGTAGAAGGTTGAGTGTTGTAAAACTGCTCAGCACTTGGTTTCTAGATTTTTTTGATGTTCTCTAAATCAAACTTTTAATGTGCCGTACAATTCTGATGAATGAAGAGTTTTTCCATTGCAAAAACTCAAAGGTTTCTGCAATGGAAACGATAATTGTCACTCATTTCCACAGTATAAAAGCCACATGTAGCAAAGTCTATTACACACTTCTTTTGGGCTCCTCCAGGCAAAGTAAGCAGGGCTGTGTCGTGGAAAATTTCGGTTTATTGCAAAAAGCTGATAATAAACATTGGCAAGGGTGCTCCGCTGCCATCCAGGAGAGCTCCCCAAGTGTGTGTGAAGGGGGTTTAACCTGTTGCACACTGATTACTCAGTATGCAACAGGTGTGCAGCCTCACCCAGAGTCCAATCAGACTCCGCCAGGTGAGGCTGCTTAAACCTGCCCTCATCCACACATACTACCACACCACACAGTGAGAGTTACAGCAGACGGAGCTGTGTACTAGGCTGTTTCCCAATGTGAAGGCTGCAGCCTTGCTAGGATGCGTCCTTGCTAGTCGCGTCCTATGGAGAGTGCTCGCTCGAGTGCTTCCTTGTTCGGACTTTGGAACGACTTGCTAGTGTGGATGCGCTTCTGCTTCCGCTTTTTAATACTGCGTTTCCGCTTGTAAACACATGTGCACTTCTGAATACAACATGGAAGTAATGATGATAAGAGATATATATATATAATATATTATATATATATAAACACAAACACACACACAGCGACGTTACGGTATCAATATAAGTTTTGCAAAAACGTTGTGAAAAGTGGCACAAGTAGTCTTTAAGCCTTGATTATTTTGCAATTAACACGATGAATCTATAAAAAAGCAAATACGGGCACAAAAATATTTCTGAGAAACTAATATAATTTCACTTACATTTGAACGTGTACTGCTCTGTCATTTTCCAAGATCCCGCGCAGTGAACGCACAGGATTGTGGGGTAGTTGGGCTCATCTAAGAATGCATCGATGCATCCTTGAAAAATCTCGGAATTCTCAAAAAAGAAGGACGCAAAAATGGCGTCAATTTTGAGTGTCCTCAACATTGGA
>OLKM01000796.1:2500-14157 GCA_900291075.1 Melanogrammus aeglefinus
CTGCACTTAAATAACGCTCTCTCTGGTCTTTGGTTGCAAGGGAATGTGTGTGTGTGTGTGTGTGTGTGTGTGTGTGTGTGTGTGTGTGTGTGTGTGTGTGTGTGTGTGTGTGTGTGTGTGTGTGTGTGTGTGTGTGTGTGTGTGTGTGTGTGTGTGTGTGTGTGTGTGTGCTGTGTGTGTGTGTGTGTGTGTGTGTGTGTGTGTGTGTGTATGTGTGTGTATGTGTGTGTTGTGTTTTTGGTGTGTTTCTGTCTGACAGATATCCTGCCCCTGTCTGCGTGACAAACAGAGCGAGACAAGCGCCTTCGGTTTGTCACCACACCACGAGCCGGGTTGTCACACACACACACACACACACACACACACACACACACACACACACACACACACACACACACACACACACACACACACACACACACACACGAGCGCGCGCGCGCCCACGCAGACACAAGTTTGCAGTCAGCGTTCTACGCTTTTAGAGAAAGCAGCGAGGGCAGACGATGACCTTCTGCACCACCCAGCCTTGACCCCCGACTCCACCTCTGCTGGTGTTCCAGTGTGTGCGTGTGTGTGTGTGTTTCTGAGAGTATCTGACATTATGTATTTTTCCCTCCACTTACTTCATTGGACGATATCTTGCATCCCTTTCCCATTTTGCACGCTTTATAGTTAATGTCTTTGCACATCCACTTAGCAACGTCATCTGTTTACAGATTATATATTTTATTGCATTTATTTTAACAGAGCGTCTATTCGTACCCCTGGCACTTTCGGCCTTGGCCTCACAGTTGGGCTAAAAACACCCTTTGCTATCGCAAAGGGTGTTTATTTATGTATGTTTGGTTTTATTATTGCAAACACAATAATCTTTGTGTTGTAAGTATATTGACCTTTGACTTGCATTAATGAAATTAGTCTCATCAGTGTAAACTACAGTCAACATGTAGTTGTATTGTTGAGAAATTCTTAGCGGTGAACAGTAGGCAGAGGATGTAACAAAAGCAAAAAATAAGAAGTTTGCGGTCCCTAGTCAGTGATATTTGATAAAGTTTACATGGATAGACCTCCTGTATCATAAAGTTTTAAATTCAGTTGCTCCCTGATATTCTGAGGACAAGCCCTAAGACTCTAAGAGAATACTTCAGATTCCATCAGAATACTAGCAATAAGTTAAAGTAATTACAGTAGGCTGTTTAACTTCCATGTTCTATAAAGGAGGCTAACAATGCAAAATAGTGTAGCTATTCCCAACGCTATCCTAAGCAAGCATCGGTGTTTACAAATGTATTTGAGGAGTCTGACCACCACACTTAAACACTTCCGGAGTTGATCTTGTCAGGGTTACCTCGTCTGCAGCAGTTCTTTTTTTATTAGATTTTGTGATCAATATGCCAGGGTATATGCACAGGGGGGGAAATAGCCTACATTGATATTTGCCCTGTGTGTGTGTGTGTGTGTGTGTGTGTGTGTGTGTGTGTGTGTGTGTGTGTGTGTGTGTGTGTGTGTGTGTGTGTGTGTGTGTGTGTGTGTGTGTGTGTGCGGGTGTGTGTGTGTGTGTGTGTGTGTGTGGGTGTGTGTGTGGGGGGGGGGGGGGGGGGGGGGGTATTGTGTGCACATACTGATAATTGTACAAGGGCTCAAATAGCCTTCACTCCTGATTGCACCAGGTATGTGTGTAGCTTATGGTTAAATGATAACATTTTGAGAAGGATATTGTCTCCACCATTCAATCAAAATGTATTTACCCAAAACATGAGAAATGTAATTTTCCTATTCAACTTTACGCTGGTATTTATATTGAGCTGTTTCCCAATATTGACCCTCCCCTAAACAATGGCTCCAATCAAGGATAGGATCAACAGCATTCATTGTTTGTGTCTTTAGCATTGAATTAATCTCATTCCTATAGCTTGTTTAGCTCTGTCATAAAAAGATATCCACATTAACAGGCAACGTAAAATAACAGTGAATCCCGCATCCATATGAGTCAGACAGCAGCCTCATCCTCCTGAACCAGCGGACCCCTGAAAGCTATCTTCCGCCGTACAAAAGAGGCTGGGGGGGGGGGAGGTGTCCGTCAGTGGCCATCGTTAAACCCTGCAATTAGTTTTCAAATGACAAGACACTCGGAAAGCTGGAATTAGCTGGTTTCCACAGCTTTCTCACAGAGAGAGTGAGAGCGACAGCAGAGAGAGAGAGAGAGAGAGAGAGAGAGAGAGAGAGAGAGAGAGAGAGAGAGAGAGAGAGAGAGATGAGAGAGCAGAGAGAGAGAGAGAGACAGAGAGAGAGAGAGAGAGAGAGAGAGAGAGAGAGAGAGAGAGAGAGAGAGAGAGAGAGAGAAGGAAAGAAAGCATCTCCACACCCTTTTTTTTTTTGATGGGGGAGAGGAAGAAGAAGAAAAATGAAATGCAGGGCAAAGAGATTAAAGAATGGCGGAGATGAGAGGAAGGCAGGCTGGAGCGGCTTATCATGGAGTGTAATTAAATTCCAGTGACACGTCCATGTAAATAATTACAATGGACGGAGATATAATGCCTGTGAGAAAATGGCACACCAGTGCCCACAATGTGTTCCTGTTTGTGTGTGTGTGAGTATGTGTGTGTGTGTGTGTGTGTGTGTGTGTGTGTGTGTGTGTGTGTGTGTGTGTGTGTGTGTGTGTGTGTGTGTGTGTGTGTGTGTGTGTGTGTGTGTGTGTGTGTGTGTGTGTGTGTGTGTGTGTGTTTCTGTGTAGCAATGCTGGCTGGAGGTGATTCTGACTCTATTGCTGGTTTTCTGTGGGCCTAGGTTCATCTCAAAGGCACATATTTCTTGAACCGCAGTGAATAACAAGCATTTGTTCAAATAATTGAAAAATAAAATATATTTTGACAATTATGTGGTTTTCTCCCTCCCGCTTTTAAATGCAGAGGGTATCTTGTCATGTTTGAGACCTCCATCGCACCTTTGGGCAGGCAGAAGGATTCTTGCTCACACTTTTTGTTATTATCATTGCCAGTTACTCCATTTGGAAACAGATTTTTGTCATTATGTTCAGCAAATGCATTCTTGAAAGTTATCCAACCATACCACATATTTCCGCACAGTCAGGTAACAAGTAGGTGAAACTGAAAGTGAATTAAACTATTTATCCAAAATCACCTGACTTGTGATTGTAACAGGTTCTCTTGTATTTGGTGCTATTTCCAAACACACCCTGCCTTCATTGTTAACAGATGCTGTTTCTCTTGCTGTCTAAGATAAATGAAGTATTATTTCATTCTGGTTGAATTATTTCCTGATAAAAGGAAAAAATCTCTGCCCAATGTATGTAATATTGTAACTGTTCTGGACAATGTTAAGTATTTCTAAAACATTCTATGCTAATGGCTGTTATTTGTTATAAATTAACTTTTAAAGAGGCATTTATTTTAAAAACCTAATACAGCTCATTTAATTCAGTTTAAGGCCTCTTTAATGTTCAAATGAAACATTATTTCTCTGTTTGATCCTAATCAATAAAAAGCATTTCTGTGTGTTCTCTAAAGTTCCTCCACGCATCCAAGGATGTTATAAAAATAGAAAAAGTTAAATAAAAAATCAAAGAACCCAATTTTCTCAGCGGACATGTTCACCGAGGCATAGCCTGGTCCTTTTTTTTTTTCATAGAATAATGCCTTCTTCTACAGGCTCCATTTTAGAACCCATTTTTCACATTCTACAATCAGGCGAGCCTAGGTGTCTGAAATATGTGCAATTACCTGTCCAGTGTGTGCTATGGCCTTGACATCTCTTATTAGGACTGGGCAAGGGCGGCCGGCCTCGCTTGGATAGACCCCTGTGAGATGGCCATTACAATGCTCCTCTCAGCCGCTACTATTATTGCATTTGCTAAACTAGCCGTTAAATGAGCAACCAGCTCTTTCCATCTGGATACAAACATCCATGGATGTTGGCATTGGGCTAGAATCATGATTCTCCATACATATGTTCAGTAACCTTTTTTTTCTCAATCTAATAATGTGAATCCTGCTCAAAACCTGTGGCTTGTTGCCTAAACAGAACAATTTAAAATGCACCGTTCTCCTAAAACATGTTAGACTAATGCATCACTTTCATCAAACTAATTACATGGTCAGTTACTAGGAAAATGTGCCACACATATGCATGCACAAATATGCATCAAACAAGTACAATCAATTTATAAACACTGCGCTTAGTTAAGTGCAATTAGGAGAGACAATGAGTCATTAAGCAATGCATAAATCCCATCCCTCTTCCCGCAAACTCATTCTGTAGCCGCTAAAACCAGCACTTTGCTTTTGCTCTGTGTCTAATTAAGTTATTATTGCCATTGATTGACTGAGCCACCTTTAACCCCGGTTGCAAATGCATCACTGATTGCCAATGTAAAACCAGCAGTGGCAAATGATCCCATGGGGGCTAGATTTAAATGCAGCTGCCAAATATGGTGGAAATTACACATTGTCCGTTTAGGAAGTCCTTCAACTGGAACAATATGTATGGAGACGAGAGGACCACAGGGAACGTATGATGCAATGCACTGTAGTGTAGGAATTATGGCCTTTGTTCTCGTTGTAGGCCATGATAGGCCTTGAATCAACAGCAAACGACGCAGAGAGATAATTTATCAAGGAGTAAGGGAACATGGAGAGACGCTTGTCTTGGAGTAGGAAAACAACATGGAGAGACTCTTGGAAGAGGAGGAGGAGAACTTTCTCGAGGTAATATGACCCCTGTCAAATCACCTGTCTGGTAGTGGGGTATTTTTGGATTTACCAGTGCCAATAGTAATTTTATGGTTCATAATTAGCGTGTCATTAGTTATAAGCAATTATCTCTGCACTCCCCCCCCCCCCCCCCCCCGTCTCTAATGATGAGGATGAGGAAGTAAATGAGTAATTACCATTTCAGCTATTTACCATTAGACTTCCATCTGTCAGTTTTCTCCTTATGGATATCCGCAGATGAAATACGTGACTTTAATTCCAGCCTGTTTATGTGTGTGGGAGTGTGTGTGTGTGTGCATGTGTCCGTGTGTGTGTGTGTGTGTGTGTGTGTGTGTGTGTGTGTGTGTGTGTGTGTGTGTGTGTGTGTGTGTGTGTGTGTGTGTGTGTGTGTGTGTGTGTGTGTGTGTGTGTGTGTGTGTGTGTGTGTGTGTGTGTGTGTGTGTTTGTGTGCGTGTGCGTGTATGTGTGTGCATGAGCTCAGGCACATCTGTATGAATGCTGGCTGAGTTCATATTCTATCCACTCATCTTTACCCCCGCTGGGACCAAGATTGGATCCATATCTTCTACCTCTTAGCTGAGGGTGAGACGAGGTAATCCCCAATTCCGTGCCCTGTGTGCCGGAAGGGGCTGGCACTTGAGAACCTTGCAGTGGGCCTGAGGGCTAGGGTGGGGAGTACCTGTGGATGAAATTGCTGTTCTTCTCCAAAGACCATCTGGCAGGATAGTCGAGTACAGGGGTCTGGAGTCTGACTCTTGGCTTTATCATTGACTGCATTTTGGTGATCAACAAGGCTGGAAATATATTGTATTATTACAATTATTGGATACAAAATGTACAGAGGAATAACAAAGACATGTGTTTTCTGCGATACAAAGCAATTTTTCATGGGATAAAGCTTAACTAGGACAGCAAGCAGTTACACGTGGTGTTATCATTACTCCTAGAAGCAACAATGCCTGTGTCCCTGTTCTTTAGCACTGTTTTACTTTGCTCCCATGCGCCACAGACACACACACAGACACACACACACACACACACCCCACACACACACACACACACACACACACACACACACACACACACACACACACACACACACACACACAACACACACACACACACACACACACCACACACACACACACACACACACACACACACACACACACACACACACACACACACACACACACACACACACACACACACACACACACACACACACACACACACACACACACACACACACACATTTTTTAGCTGACTTGTGGATGATAGAAAAATGTTTGCATTTAAATTTTTTATATGTAGAATTTGCCATAACTCCAGCCATTTCCATGTTAAAATGTAATCATTACCATTTGGTTGGTTCTGAATACATATATATACTGTATATTATTTTTTATTTTACAGAAAAAAAAACGTAGACAGACATCATGGGTATGAGGCAAAAAAATTGACCATGCAAAATAAGTCTCTATATTTTTTATTCATCGGGGCGGACGTTTTGATAGTTTAACTTTGACCGCAAATTTTAACTCCCACTATGGAAATGTAGGCACAAACCTTTGCACCTGCTCTTCCAGAATACAAATATGGTGACGCCGCTTTCTAATTCTTACCACCGCTGAGCAATGGGCATTCCCAAATTAAAATGACAATTCCTAAACCATACAACCAACAATAGGTAACAACAGATACCTAATATTAAAAATTTGTATGAATGAAAAGACATATGACTTGTGGTCTAGTGTTAGTGAGCTTCACTTCTAGAAGAAAGGTTCAGTTTGTACCCCAATGTCGACATGTCTAACGGTAAGTGACCTTTAGTACGAGGCCTAGCACGTACCTGCTAATTCTTGACGTGTATCTTATATTCACTTTGAGTCGCTTTGTTGGTTGTTTGTTGAACCACTAAATAAATGGCCAATTGACAAAATAAACACATGTTTTCTACAGCAGCAGGTGGGCAAAATAAAATGTTTGTCCACATGCAAAGTGACACTTTGTCTGGTTGTTGTTGTAAAATTGTCACAGCATCGCCGTGTCTCAGATAATTCCCTGGGTATTCCTGCCCATGGTTAACTAACAGTAATGTCCCTGCTGGACTGCGGCAAATCAGGCCTTAGTAATATGTTAGATGACAGTAAACAGTGCATTTGGCAGCCCGGCACAGGACATTACTACCCCCTTTATCCCCATCCAACATGGAAGACATCGGCCAAATCTTTGTAATTACAGGATGAATGTCGTTCGGTTTCACAGGAGGGTAACAAATACCATACTTTTATATCTTATGGCTTCAAAGCCCAGAGCGAATGCCACCGTGAAAGAGCCTGGGATCCAAAATGCAATTAACACCACTGTTGTACACGGACCGCATTGATCAACTGTAATCTGATGAAACTAAACAACATGGCTTTACAGAGTACAAAAATAAACCAGGCAGGCATAGTGTAAATAGAAAAATCTTCAAGGTGGTAAATCTATGCATATATATTGCCCCAAGCCAGTACAATTGCGGAATTTCTAACGTCGGGTTCATTTCTTGCATTGATGCTTGAGCAAAAGGCACGACAAACATCTGCAAGCTATTATCCCAAGGATCATGCCTTTGTAATTATTATGAAAACAGTTCATTTGGAAGCATATCCCAGGAATGTATGCATGTATTATCGGATGATCATCAACAAACAGTCTTTAAAGTTATTGCTAAAGATACATGGATTAATAATGATTTATCAACCGTGACATTTCCAACCATGGTAATGAATCTGTGTGAGGATAAAAGCGCAGATATTTTAAACAAATTAGTTGATATGGGTGGTTAGCATATTATTCTAGTATCAACCAATATAATGAATTACAGTCGAGGTCAATTGCGATTGCGAGAATAAACTGAATCATTCAGAAATATAATCCACACTTAATTCCTTTCTGGAAATACTGGGCTTATAGATCTAGCAACAATAGTGTACCCCCGCGGCAGTCTCACCGGGTATCCATGGTGACTAATTGCGCATTGTCATATTGAATTATTTAAATTGCTGGTTACATTTCCGACAACAGCTCTGGGAGGTGACCTTGGGAAGGAACCCATGGGGAGCAGTTGGTGGCGTCCATTAGCGTGGTGGAGGCCACTATCAAAATGTTTCCTCTACCACTCTGTTCCTCCGTCTGTCTGCCTTGACCAGGACGCCTGTCTGCGATCACGTTCAGCACATCTCCCTTTGGCAGGCCGCTTACCCGCTGGTCCCCGTCCAACCCGATATGTGACAGATTGGTTTGGAGTTCGGACGTATCGCTGCGTACCGAAATGGGCCCACTCTCTCCATCGGCCACGTCCTCAGCCAACTGCTCCCCCGGCAAACAGATGAGACGTTCACACACTGCCAGTCAAGCCTTCCGCGCTACGCGTCCACACTGTCGACGTTGTGTAGTCTTAATATAGCCACAAAGTGGTCAATTGGTTCTCATGGAGCAGAATTGACCCCCGTGTTGTTTGGCCTTCAATCAGCAATAAGGTATAGCTTTATTGCTGATTGAAGGTATAGCATATATGAAACCAAACAGTTAAACAGTATTTTAGCTAGGTGGAGTGGTCGCTTTTAAAATGAGGAATCAGCTGCCTGATTTAGACACCAATCTTTTTCATCAAAATCAATTCAGAAAACAAAACACTATCTCACAATTATGCACCCAATGGTTCTCAATATCGCCAATAGAAGAACTCTTTCCAAACTTTGCCACCACCTTAAATCCGGCGTTTGTTCATTCAAGGTGCCCAGCGGGGTGAAGGCTTATTCAGACGGACAGTCTTCATTAAACTTCCGGACCCCCTGAGCCTTTCAGGTGCCTCAGATTGATCCAAGGCAACAAGGACCACTCAAACGGAAGCCCTTGATGTGGTGACATATGTAATTGTATAGTCAGTGGAGGTGTAGCCCGCGACGCCAACCGTAGTCACACTCAGCCCTCACACACACTGCCATCTGCATGACATCACAAGTTCACCAAACTATTGCAGAGCAACTTGAGTGTTTATTGCTAAAGGTGCAGTGTGTAGGATTTAGGGACTTTTAGTGCTGATGTTGCTGATTGCAACCAACTGCATGCCACTCAACTGTACACAAACCCCCTTAAAGGAGTGCAGGTTCAGGGACATACATGATATGAGGTTCTGAAATTCGGCAGGGGGTAGGGTGCAATTCAATGTTATATCATTAACATTCTTCATGCATTCTCTATAGTTTAAATATACTTGCAGGTTTTTCATGTATATAGTATTAGTAATCATGTTTGCAATCTATATTATTCCTCTTATTATGGTGATATTCTCTTGGTGACCTGTGTCTCCTCGTCTATTATCCACGCATGACTGGCCCACTAGCGACAGGAGAACGCTGGTTTCTGAACAACTAGCACTAAAAGCGCGACCTGACCAGTGACTTTCACAGTCAAAAGAGCCAGGAGCAGGGGTGTATGGGGTAAAACGTGAAAAGACAAATAAAAAGCATGCTGGTCACTGTTCCAGAAAGGCACTGAGGCTATTTTAATTTTCTCTGTAGGAATGAAGAGCAAAGGGCCATATCAAGGTGACTTCAACTGAGGGTGAAGTGTTATCGAAGTGTGTGTGTGTGAGTGTGCGTGTGCGTGTGCGTGTGTGTGTGTGTGTGTGTGTGTGTGTGTGTGTGTGTGTGTGTGTGTGTGTGTGTGTGTGTGTGTGTGTGTGTGTGTGTGTGTGTGTGTGTGTGTGTGTGTGTGTGCATGTGTGTTGACGTAATTGTATGGCGGTCATTGCCTTCACCATGAATACAAAACGCATCATCATGTGCTATTATAGAAAATGCATTACAGGAAATTTTGTCAAGTGCAGGTAACATGCAACAGTAATGGCCTTGTACGACAATGGACTTCCTCACCTCTAGAGCGGAAGAGCAGGTATGCAAGCACTCAAATATTAACTTCCCCTTGGGTACACTCACAAACACACACACACGCACACACACACACACACACACACACACACACACACACACACACACACACACACACACACACACACACACACACACACACACACACACACACACACACACACACACACACACACACACACACACACACACACACATGCTCACCTTCAAACACACCTAGATTGGCACACTTTCACCTTTGTATGCACACACACACACACACACACACACACACACACACACACACACACACACACACACACACACACACACACACACACACACACACACACTCGCTCACCCACGTGATTATATTACCCACACACACACACACACACACACACACACACACACTCGCTCACCCACGTGATTATATTATCCCACAAACACACACCCTCTCCCTCTCTCCTCCCGACCTCTCACGTCTGTTTCTGATTTCTTGTGTAAATAATTTGACACGCCATCTTCATATCGACTCTCTCCTCCATGCCCTCCCCCCCCCCCCGACCTCCTCTTTGACCCACCCTTTTCCTCCCCCCCTGGCTATCAGCCTGCATCCCCCCTGCTTATCTGACAGGGGAGAGGGGGTCAGGCTGGTTAAACAAACCTGTGAGGGGCTTGTAATGGGGGGCCTCCATTACTTCAACACTCTTGCTGGGGAAGGAGTGTTTAACCGTTACCCTGACCCTATCCTGGTCCCGCCTTACATTGACGTGTTTATTCACGAGCCTCACGCAGAGACAGAAAGGACCCTACGACGGCGGGTCTGAGGGAACACCTCGAATCCAGTTCCATGGTGTTGAGTATTGATTGGTCGTTTTGAACTTTAGTAAAAAGGGCAATGTCTTTACATTTACATTTTAATCGATTGCTTTTTCATCATTCATCAATTTATATAAAAAATGTATGAATGTATTGTATTTGAAACTATTCTAATCATTTGTTTGTCAAAAACCACTACTATTCGTCAGCATTATAAACTTTATGATCGATGATTATTATTGTTGTTGTTTTGTCCATGCGATCAATGCACCAATGAACTGCAAGCCTGTAACAGTATGTCCCAAACAGTTACGTTTGTAATGCTCAATTCTCCACAATACTTTGTCTGTTTGTATGGGGGTCCACAGAAACCCAGACGCTCATTGCGTTGTCTGTGATATGTGCTGAGGCATTCAACTTGGATCAGCTTTATGGGGGCCATTTTACAACCACACAAGTCACCTTCTTCCAATGACTTTGAAACTGTTGGGCATGTTTAGATGTCAGCCGAACGATGCTTCATCTCCAAATACAGTTTAATATGTATGATAGGACATTACGGCTGTCCTTGCAATGGTCCAGCCCAGTCCACCTTTTATCTATGAAGCTTATCTAAGCAAAGTCAGTCCAAACACCCACTGAAATGCAGCTCAATGAACAGCGTCTCAAGCTACAGTTAACACAGCCATAGCGTTCACTTTTGTTTTGTTTTGTTGTATACTTTACTCCCAAAGCATATTCACATGCATATTCACACACACACACGCCCACACATTCACACATAACACAAATGTACACAGCTGACACATAGAGACACACGCACATGTTAAGACACGCACACACACACGCACACACACACACAGACAAACACATACACACGCCCAGACTCAAATGTAACACAAATGTACACAGCTGACACATATAGACACACACACACACACACACACACACACACACACACACACACACACACACACACACACACACACACACACACACACACACAGACACACACACACACACACACACACACACACACACACACACACACACACACACACACACACACACACACACACACACACACACACACACACACACACACACAACACACACACACACACACACACACACACACACACACACACACACACACACACACACACCCAGCAACACAACACACCAC
>OLKM01000796.1:14285-36785 GCA_900291075.1 Melanogrammus aeglefinus
CCCCCCAACAAAACCGGAGGAAACGTCTGTGGAGACGGAGGAAATCGGAGTGGGCTGAACTCGCTAACGTGTGAAAACATAATGGCAGTGCGGCCCGCGGCAAAAAAGAGCCAGGATTACAAAGTGAATCCAGGCCCGGCTACCAGCTGGAAGACTTTTAGCTGAGCATAAACACACAGAGCCGACACGCACAGCAGAAAGTGGTGGAAGAGATATGTGTGGAGGGGGAGGAAGAGCTCGCTTAAAACAGGGCTGCACGTCCACACACACACGCACATTTACACACACACCAACACGCAGGAACACATACAGACACGCACACATAAACAACACACACACACACACCAACATGCACGCACAACACACACACCAACGTACCAACACGCACGCACTTACATACACAAACACACAGTGCATATACAATTATGTAATAATGATGAGGATGGTTCAAAATACTATTACATTTTACACTATATATTAAAATCTGCAAGCATTTCATGATGGTGATGATGACGGAGAGGATGATGATGAGTATGACAAGGATGAGGAGGATGATGAGAAGGAGGAAGATGATGGTAATGATGATGGTTAGAGAGCGCTACATGATTCCCACTATAATGAGGACGGATTGGACCGGGCACTTATTCTCTCTCTCTCTCACACACATACACACACACACGCACGCATGCACACTTACACCCACACACACACACACACACACACACTCACAGAACCGTAAAACACTAATGCATTTGTATTGATCAGTAAATGGGCATGCTTCTGAAAGTTGGAAGTTTGTTCCACAAGTAGCACATTTAGTTCAGTCTCCTCCCCCGCTGTCGGCTGTGATTCATGACCCTCGCTCGATGACATCTTTCACAACAATAACAACACATAACTCTGGAGTCTGTTAGTCTGACACCGACTCTGTCTTTCACTCCCCCAGCTCTTTCTCTCTCTTTCCCTCTCTTTCTCTTTATCTCGCTCACTCTCACTTGTCTTTCACATCTGATATTATGAAATGCAATATGTGTTATGTACTGTTTGTGTGTGTATGTGTGTGTGCCCACGTGTTTGTCTTGTGCCTATATACATATACACGTATATATTAGGTTTGTAACAATACATGTATCCCTATGGAACCGAATCGGTACGGACGTCAGAAACCCAGTGTGTCTCTTGCAGTCAACAACAGCACAAGAGATGCTACAGTCTATCCCTGATGACTTGTTCAGAGATGCCTGGCTGGCAGCATCCTGGAAACAGACGTGGGAGACGGCTGGGCCCTCCCACATCCAACGCTACATCAGAGACCCAGGAGGCGGTGTAAAAGGAGAAGACCTGCCACGCCACCTGTGGACCTCGCTGAACCGTCTACGTACTAGGGTCGGCCTCTTCAAGTCATCTCTGAAGAAGTGGGGCCTATCGGACAGTGCGGCATGCGAGTGTGGCGAACCTGAACAGACTGCCGAGCATATAATCACCGGCTGCCCCCTACACAGCCCACCCTCAGAAGCTGGCCTATTTGACTTAGGACCAGAGACGAGGGCGTGGCTGCACGACACCGAGTTGGCCATCTGATGATACACGAAAGAAGAAGGTACGGACGTCACCGTTCGGTGGATGGATTTACTCGGAGAATACACAGTATAAAATTAAATAAAACTTGCGTGCAAATTAATTAATAAAATGTGGAACTAATGTTAGATACGCGAGTTCTTCAGGGACAACTAAACTGCAGCTGCAGGCTTGGGCGTTTCCGTCATGACACATGACGTTCCTGGTTGCGTTTCATCTACCAATCAAGCCGTAGCTGGAGAGCCTGTCAGAGACCCTCTCCGTAGCTTGCCGGTGCATCCAATATTTTTTAACTATCTATCTATTATCTATCTATCTCTAACAAAATCATTTCCGGAATCACTCCTCCGGTTTGACTTTGCCCCTTATTTTTTCTAGATTGTTTACTTTGCACATTAAGGACCAACAAAACACCAAATTATGATTTGAAGATTAGTCAGCAAATACGATAGATCGGTCAGTGAATTGCATTGCGCAATTCTTCGTCTACATCAATCTGAAGTAGGCTGAACCGCGATATTGGAGGAGAAAGAGATTGTTGCCTGCTGCCCGCTGCCTCGGCACCACCGCCTCGGCAGCGAGCAGCGGGAGATAATCACGGGCAACAATCCCTTTCTCCTCCATGTCACAGTTCATGTACTTCAGGGATTCAATGCCAAAGTTCCTTTCCCCCAATTCCTTCTCAACCATGGCTGAGATAACCCCCACTATGCGTATGAGACTATGATATCTTTGAATGCACGAGGGGTCTCTGTAGTTACAGAGAACCCCCACCACACAAGAACACCCATTTGTATCTGCAGTGGGATGATATTAACGTAGTCGAGCTCCGCCTTCTGGCTAATGCTACAGTTTTTTGTCAGGTCGACTGTCGAGTGAGTGAAAGACGAGTATGGCGAGTGGCGGCGATCCACAAGAGTTAGAGGACCTGCCCATCTCATTGAGGTTGCAAGTGTGGGAAAACTTTGGTTTCCCAGTCGCTTACAATAGCACAGGTGAGCGAGTGGTGGATAAGAAGAGGACTGTATGTCGGCGTGGTTTGGCAGCTGTTGGGTATGTGAGTGGAAATACATCGAACATGCTAATGCATATCGACGCCATCACCCAGATGTGCCAATCAATGGAACGAGACAAAAACTGCAACTTCTCCTCCCTACAGTGCTTCACCAGCAATTAGAATTCACATCCAAATAGGGCCAAAAAAATTACCGAAGCAATTGGAATTCATCTGTCATCTTCAATGTCGCTCGTATTCACTAGTAGAGGAACCTGGCTTCAAGTATTTGTTTCATGTGCTCGATCCTCGTTGCAACATGCCCTCCCTGTCCACATATGAGCCAAACTATAGTCCCTTCCATATACATTAAAACACAGACGTTGATGGAGCATGGGTAGTCTGCTGCACCCTCAGTTTCACTAACAACGATGGGTCAACACAGTCCTACTCCGAGAATGTAAAATACCCACTGTTGGCAAAGGCACTCTAGCGCCGGTCGCTGACGGGAAAGTCAGCGACCGGCGCTAGAGTGCCTTTCTAGTAACATCGTTCAAGTGACCATAGTCCACACAGAACCTCCAGACGTCGTCCTTGTTTTGGACCAGGAGGGCAGGGGCAGCCCAGGGGCTCTCGGGGGCATCTGCTCTGCTCCTTCTTGTTTGGCAAACCCTAGTCTCGGGCTCGCAGTCTAATGGGCATGGCCGTGCCAGTGTCAATTTCGTGCTAGTTTTGGTAAAGTCCTGATTTAGTAGAGCAAAAATGTCTGAAAACTGCTGGAGCAAGTCTTGCAGCTGTTGGCTCTGCTGAGCATCGAGTTCTTCACTGCTCCGCTGGTACAGTTCCTGGATAGCGTTGCCAATATCTGTCGACGTGGGCTGGGGAGTCGTAGCCTCCACAGAGGTCGCTGTTGTCATAGGAGGACAAGGCGGCGCCGTTGTCACCTCAGGGGATGGCGACGGTGGCTGTGGAGACGGCGCTGGTGCGGTACCTGGTGAACACAGCAGGCCATGTGTACACTCTACCTTCCCCCCTTTGACGGCCTCTACTTGAAAATTGCCCAATACACAGCCTAAATGCTATTATTCATACGACTGACATAAACATGAGGCCTATGCACGTTACTTGCATGAATAGTTTAATCATCAACTTGTTGGTTTCTAGCAGTTTATAATTTACACAAACAGAGAACAGCAACTTCTCTCTAGGCAGAAAAGCGTGCAATATTATGGACTCAGACACACCTTCTTGCTCTTCTGTTTGCTATTGGGCAGGTGGAGTCAAACGTTTAGCGCCACCCACGTTGAGCCAATCCTCGATCTGCATGCTGCAGTCAGGGCTTACTCAAATAGAGAGGGATGGGCTAACTATTTCAGGGACCATTGACAATGCAAAAAACGTTGTTAATGCTTGAGAGAAGCAGGGCTGGTTCCGCATGTAGCACGCTTTTCCCCTACCTTAAATTTAGCCTCACAGATAGCACTGGCAGTCAACCAAATATCGTGATTATTAGGGAAAATTAGAACGACTGTTTTCATTTTTGTTTTTCATTGTAGTACCACGGCTGCACATGTTTTGGAGTGTAAACAGGTGATGCTCGACTTGCCAGAACACTGCCTCATATATGATGTCTCCACATGCTGGAACTCCAACTATGAATTGGTTGAGCGCTACCTGGAACAGCAAGCTGCCATTTACTCTGCATTATCAGAAAAAGGATTAGCTTCGGAGAGAGTGTGGTTCAGATTGTGAAACCTTGAAAGACAATCACTACAATTTTGAGCACTGAAACCACACTATCATTATCCTACCACTCAAAACCATGATAATGCAGTCTATGGAACGAAATGAAGAAGATGCTCCCATCGTCAGGGAAATGAAGCAGGCCATCAGAGAGAGCATGCAAATCGGTACATTGACCCAGATCTACAGGATTTCTTTAATAAATGCACTGCATTGGACCCCAGGTTCAAATCAGTCCCTCACTTGAATCCTGCCTGTCGCCAGAATGTCTTTGAAGATCTTATCACAAAAGTTCTGAGAAGAACAGAGGTATGTATTTAAGGTTTAAGGTTTAAGGTATTTTGTTTTTTTGATTGATTTTTCTTCACTTCTGTCATGTCTTAACTAAAGATATTGTTGTTAGTGTTCACTGATCAACCCACTCATTTACTGTTGTCTTTGTTGTTTAAGAACATAGAGACACCACAGGACAGGCCATCAACTTCACAGGCTACTTCCTTGCCAGAGATGCCAGAGTCTGAGACATCATCCTCCCCACCTCCTCCAAAGAAATCAGCCATGGCAGAAGTTTTTGGCTCACTCTTTGCAACTGGTCAGAGGAACTGCACTGATTTGAAGCAGAAGGTGAAGGAGGAGGTGTATGCCTACATTGCCAAGGAAAGCACTTCTGTGGAATCTGACCCACTTGACTGGTGGGGGTCCAATAAATAAATATTTCCAAATCTAGCCAAGTTGGCCAAATGTTACCTGGCAGTACCTGCCACCTCCATGCCAAGTTAAAGGGTTTTTACATCAGCAGGTGACTGCCACAAGATCTACCCTCAATAGTGAAAGTGTGTACAAGCTTGTGTTTCTGATAAAAAACTTAGAAATACAATGAAGCTGCCTTTAAGAGGTACATTGTCTTCTGAGAGATACACTTCCTCTAATAATTGAGCACAGATTGTTATTTTCGTTTATATTTTATAGTAGATGGACTACTTAGTCCTGTATGTTGCATCATACCTATATTTTTATTTCACATTTTGTTATTTGACTATACCCATCAGAAATATGGACCATTGGAAAGTTAAGGTTCACCACAGTAAGCCTTGATATTTATACATGTACCTGTTATGTGGTAATACACCATACATGTGAAAATACAGCCTAATCTTTATTCTGGAGTTTCCAAATTTGCCAGTTGGCAAGGGTGTGCCTGTGGCACTTAATAGCAATAATACCTTATTTTATCTTTTATGGGGGAAGGTTGGATTTAAGCGGAAAATGTTTAAATCTGTCCGTAGCGGCTGTTTTCTTATTATTATATATACTTTGCACTTCAATAAGTAAGGCATGCTGCATTTTCAGCTTCATAACTGATCGTCTCTTTTTGTTTAAAAGTTACTGATGGAGTCTAGAGATGATGTGGGGTACTTATTGTTTACTTTTTACATCTTAGATTACACAGTTCATGCTGATGAAGCTAGCTCAGGGGAGGTACTGTATGACACAAGGTGGTACAACCTGAGACATGCACAATAAGAAATAATTGACTTCGGCATATCTTTTTTTTCTTTTCCCTTCATTGTACCGAACTCATACCGAACCGTGATGCTGAACCGAACCGTGACTTCAGTGTACCGTTATACCCATAATATATATATCATATTAATCTCTTCATGCATGGCTGTCTGTACTGTGATCCGAATATATTTTTTGATATTCATTTGTCTGTCTGTGTCGCTATTTATGCTTTTGTGTGTTTGTGGTTCTTTGTGTTTAAGTATCTAAATGCGTGTTGTTGTTCTGTGTGTTGTGTGTGTGTGTGTGTGTGTGTGTGTGTGTGTGTGTGTGTGTGTGTGTGTGTGTGTGTGTGTGTGTGTGTGTGTGTGTGTGTGTGTGTGTGTGTGTGTGTGTGTGTGTGTGTGTGTGTGTGTGTGTGTTCTCGTGCATGCATTTGTGTGTGTGTGTATTCAAGTGTGTGAGATGAACATTAAACACGTCAGCCTCAAAATTGCCCACAAAATGAACACAGGATGTATCACAGAGAGGTTCAGTTTATCAACGTCAAAGGATCTACCACAAGTGAGCACACTTGGCCAGTCGGTTCACCAGAGAGCCAACGGACCAGCAAAGTATATGTCCCTCCAGTCGTTCACTCCTATTCCACTCCCATTCCCATTCCTCCCCACCCCAGCGGGACGGGCAACACACGTGTTGAAAAGTAAACCTTCAGAGGCCAATGCCAAACATGATAGAGACGAATAAACAAAAGTAAAACCACAAGCAAACAAGTGCGACGCATGGCCACAAACGGCACAAACAGCGGCCCGTAAACATCCCGATAAGCGGTTGCACGTGGGGCCGCCCGTCGCACTCAATTAGCAGCGTGCGGTAGTGTGTGTGCAAGCACAATCTCCATTCTAGTTAAAAAGCCAGTTTTCCTTTCTCTTTTTTGGAACAATAGCCTGACAAAAAAGCAGTAGCGGTAACAACACAATACCACTTCAACAAGCACATAAACAGAGGAGCTGTTGCAGCTGTTTGTTATCGTTAATCCGGTGAGAGATACTTTCTCTCTGCAGTATTGATGGCCATTTGTAAAAGTCTCTTGATCAGGCCACAATTTCCTCCGCGTAATCACGTTTCTAATTGCAACCCTCGGGACTCTTCCCTAAGCCTGGAAGGGGGCTTGGGGTGAGAGGGAGACGGAGGGAGAGAGAGGATGACTTAAGGAGTCCAGAATCTCTAGATCTCTGTCAGTCATTTGCCCTTCACTGTTTGAGTTAAGATAATCACACATAATAATATCACAAACATAAGAACAAAGAGAAAATTTTACTTCTTAATATGTAATTAAGGAGGAGAGAAAGAGATCATGAGATCATCTCTCCCAGGAAGTAGTGGGAGGTTGGTTGGTACCTTGAAGGTTGGTAGTTTGATCCCTGGCTCCTCCTCGCTGAGTGTGGAGGTTCCCCTGAGCAGGACGCTTCACCCTGACTGCTCCCGACGAGCTGGCTGTCGCCCTACGTGGTTGACTCCGCCGTCAGTGTTTGAATGTGTGCATGAATGGTTGTAAGTCAGCAAAGTTGCCTGAATGTAAATGTAGTGTAAATAGGAAAAACATTAAAAAAAAGTAGGAAAAAATGACAGGTAAGGCAACAATGGAACACAAAAAGAACATAGTGAAGAAATGAATGGAATAAAGTAAGAAAGACAGAGAGAACAGCGGGAAAGAACATGTTGATCGGTGAATGATGGATAGCGAGGAGGCCGCTTCATTTGTGACCGGCTGTTCACACCCTTCTACTGAGTTAGCGCCCCATGTGGCACCCGCCACAGACCAGGCTCTGATTGGTCGTGACTTTTGCAGCCCAGGGGCGCGTAACTCATAACACCTGGCCCCAATGTCCTCTCACGACACCACCTCTCAACCTGAACCACCCACCACCCCACCGCTGGGCAGCAGGCACACAGCCGCAAGACAGTTCGAGGAAGAACAGGTCTAGAGAGAGAGAGAGAGAGAGAGAGAGAGAGAGAGAGAGAGAGAGAGAGAGAGAGAGAGAGAGAGAGAGAGAGAGAGAGAGAGAGAGAGAGAGAGAGAGAGAGAGAGAGAGAGAGAGAGAGAGAGAGTCCCCATGATCCTTTTGCCTAACGTAACCTCGTAAACTTCACTGCCTACTGAGCCTAACCTCAAATGACACACATTTGACCTTACCCACACTTGTACTTGACATTCAAAAGCCTTTACACACTTGAACGGTTTAATATAAAAACACTTTATGGCACGAAAGTCTTGATTTATGCATACAGCATCCTCGCAAGGTCGCATATATTAGCATCTTGTAGGGCTCTGTGTGGAGAGCAACAACAACTTGGATACTTAAGAGAAGTCATTGCTTTCATCCGAAAAAGGGCTATTAGGTTTATAAGGCCACTAGGATGCAAAAGGGTACGGAGTGCCAGTGACTTCAACTTTGAAGGTTGTTTGAAACCTCGGGTTAACGCATCATATAGATCTGTTTAAAACGTTTCAGTGGGACACTCTGGCCAACCCATGAGCTGATGTTGATTGGAGCACACGACCATGGTAAGAGTTACGCGATGGATGCAAGGTGCAGCCTGTAAGTCTTCAAAACCAGATTGAAATTTCATTGAGAAGAGAGAATGGAGCGAGGTGTGCATAACAGGGGATATTTTGTCCTGCAATATCATAACCCCTGGTGTTGTTATGATCTTGGTAATATTGCCGCAACTCCAAATCGGACCATATATCTGTATCGGTAAGGTAAATGAGGTAAATGGTAAATGATGTACACAAAGAAGCATTTTTACTTCAACAATTATACTTTTGTTGTTTCATTTATGATGTAATTTGATTAAAACACATATTTCTATCCCACTTTTTATCTTTTCCGTACAAAGGAATGTTGGTATTGCACTATACTCAGATTCTTGTGGAACATAACACCATCTCAGTGATCAAGGTCTTTTCATGTGCTGTTCGAGCACATTTGAGTTAGACTGCAGGAGAGCAGGTAAGGTCAAGGATTAAGGCATTAAATGTAATTAGGAAATTAAGCCTTGTCTTCTAGAGGAGACCTTGCTGTTCATAAAGGAGACCGGTGTGTCTGTGTGTGTGTGTGTGTGTGTGTGTGTGTGTGTGTGTGTGTGTGTGTGTGTGTGTGTGTGTGTGTGTGTGTGTGTGTGTGTGTGTGTGTGTGGTGTGTGTGTGTGTGTGTGTGTGTGTGTGTGTGTGTGTGTGTGCAATGTTGGCTTGTGTGTGTGTGTGTGTGGTGTGTGTGTGTGTGTGTGTGTGTGTGCACGCGCGTGTGTTTGTGTTTGTGTTTGTTTAATATGTAGCGCAATGCAGACTTAAGTCGACCACCTGCAAAATCCCGGGAGGTCTCAACAAGGGAAATAAATTAATTGAAAGAAATTATACAATCGGTCCCAGTTGGATCATTACAACGCAGTAACTCGGCCCTTACAAATGCAAACAAGTATAAATGCAACTCCAAACATATAGAAACTGTGCTTTTCTGCATGTTTCCCTGTTTGAACTGGGCAAATGATGAGGCTGTGTGGTGGAATTATGATACGGAACGGAGATCCACAGCAAAGTATGTTAAGAAAATGCGTAGGAAAACGAGTACTGAACACAAAACCCCACGCCTTTCATCAGCAGATGATTATAGCTCAACCCTTGGATGCGCTTGCTGAACCATGAGCCTGGTAAATCCATCATAGTCCTTTATCGTCAATCACACATCCTGTATCCATGTCAGGTCAAACACACCGAGGGGTCAGCCATTTTGTTTGTGGAGTGGTCACTGGCCTCAGACACATGTGGTGGGAAAAGGCAGGGAAAACAAAGAGAAAACATATGGAAATTTGTCAACAGACAGGAGAGTAACAAAGGTCATCGACTCGAGGAAGAGTGCTGTTCCTTTGTCCAGAGTGTACAGACTTTCAGTTAGACCTAAGGCACTGCTCGAGGGTCACACTTGTTAACCTGATAAAATAACCTCCGGATAGAAAGTTGCACTGGGCCACGATCGGACCATTTCCCTGGCAGAGACGCAGACACACGTACTGTATTTATGCCCGTAGCACACACACACACACACACACACACACACACACACACACACACACACACACACACACACACACACACCACACACACACACACACACACACACAGCCAACATGTGCACACACACACACACACACAACACACACACACACACACACACACACACACACACACACACACACACACACACACACACACACACACACACAACACACCACACACACACACACACACATTTTTGTGTATCTTTTTTCCAGTTATTGAATTAAATTTTGCTCCAAATTTATTGGAAACCAATCCCCTATTTTCATTAATCTACTAAACACCTATAAATTGATTATTATACTCTGTGGTAAAATAGTATAACATGTTCTAACGTTTTAATATATTTTGATGTCATGGGAACTTTGGCTGTGGCAAAATTATTGGATAAGGGTTGTTGTTTCCACTTTCTGAAGTTCTCAATTCTGAAGTACATTTTTGATATCATCACAATATTCATTCATGTGGTTATAATGTTTTTGATATCATCCCATTGTGATCTGATATGATAATATTGTATTATGTTGGTTGTGGCATTCTGAGATGAGGTTGTGACCTCATAGCATTCTGATGTGTTGCGTCAAATGGTAAATGGACTGAATTTATGTAGCGCTTTTCTAACCAGTAGCCACTCAAAACATTTTACAATATTTCCTAACATTCACCCATTCATGCACACATTCACACACCGACGGCGGACTCAACCATGCAAGGCAACGGCAAGCTTGTCAGGGTGAGGCGTCATGCTCAGGGACACCTTCGACACTCGCTAGGAGGAGCCGGGGATCGAACTAGCAACCTTACAGTTACAAGCCAAACCGCTAAACCTCCTGAGCAACTGTCGCCCGGTGTTGTGTTATAATGTCATATCATCCGGTAATGGTTGTTTTGAAAACACAGCATTTTGATGTTGTGTTTTGATCTACACAACAATTGTGAATTCATAAGTTTCCTTGTGTAATGTAAGTCAGTCATCAGGATTGATTTAATAACAGTTGAACTTCAGCATATGTGAATGATTTAATGTGTTGTGATTTGTGGCTCTCCACAATGGTTGCCAGAGCGACAGTAAGTGATGTAAGATACTAACAAGTGTGTGCATATTACACCGTGCCGCCCACTTTTTTTTTAACTGTACTTATTTTCATGTTTTTTCTTTACCAAACCAGTTCTGGTACTGTGTGTATCCAAAAACCACAGACACACACACACACACACACACACACACACACACAACACACACACACACACACACACACACACACACACACACACACACACACACACACACACACACACACACACACACACACACACACACAATAAGACATCTAAAAATCCAACGGTATTGCCATAGCAAATCAACAAACACCTACACACACCCACAAACACACATATAAACACACAAGCACACACAGGCTCACCACACACACATTCTCATTTCCCCCAACATACTCATGCACAACCACCCACACAAACACACACAAGCACACACACACACACACACACACACACACCACACACACACACACACACACACACACACACACACCACACAACAACACACACACGCACACACGTACATGAGTGCTCGTCATCGCTGTGTGCTGTATATCGTTGTTTGTTGTTGGTCGTGCATCGCGCTTCAGGCCCGCGTTGATGAGCCTTGATGCCATTAGAGGAGATTTCATGCGACAGTGATGAAAGTGGATAATGGAAATCAATATTCTGGGCTTCTCTAAGCCCCCAATTGTCAGCTTTTATAAATCCCTTTCTTGGCCTGCCTTCATTCCTGCTGTGGCAGAACACGCACAGATGCATGCTGGTTCACAGCGCACCATGAAACACACACACACACACACACACACACACTCACACACACACACACACACACACACACACACACACACACACACACACACACACACACACACACACACACACACACACACACACACACACACACACACACATACATGCAATCACAAAAACACACACACACAGACATGTGATTTGGAAAGATTATCTCACTGCAAGGATTCCCTGCTGTGCAGAAACCAGAAACCGTTTTATTCATCAAACTCTATTGATCAGTGCCATTTTTATGCACCATTTAGGATGCATGGATATTTTACCAGCTACGTTTATAATGTCTGTAGGGATAGTGAATGTTGAACGCATGTAAAATCAGTCAAGGTCAGAATCAAAATTTTCAATAGTTTCCTTAATGCATTTGACCTTACCAAGGCTCCTGGGGTCCCTATTTGTTTGGCCCAGCTCTGGTTGAAGTTGTAGTTTAAACAGGTGTGTCTGGCTTTGGGAGACGGAGGGAGCTGTAAGGGTGAAGCAGAAAAAAAATTGTATTTCCTTCGTTCACAAACACCTCTGTTCTAGCTAGACCAAAGGGAAATAATAAGCAAAGAGTCTAAGCAACTTCAGCGACATAGGAAGCACAACCATCAGCTTTAATAGCACCTTTGCATGTGTGTGTGTGTGTGTGTGTGTGTGTGTGTGTGTGTGTGTGTGTGTGTGTGTGTGTGTGTGTCTGTGTGTGTGTGTGTGTGCGTGTGTGTGTGTGCGTGCGTGCTTGCACGTATACACACATGACACGCGCCCACATACACATGCACACCCACACATGCACATCCATGCACATTGTACAACACCGTAATGATGGCAAAATGGCCCTATTTGTTCCTAAAACCCTTTCCATTACCTCCCTATCGCTCTCTATCCCTCACCCTATCTAATAGTCTACCTCTCCCTCTCTGTCATTTTGTTAATATATCTTCCTCACCCCTTTATCTCCCATGCTCTTTCTCTCCCTCGATCTCTATTCATCCCTATCTTTTTCTGTGGTTTTATTCCCTCAAAATTACTTTCTATCTATCGATCGATCGATCGATCGATCGATCGATCGATCTTTCTTTCTTTCTTTCTTTCTTTCTTTCTTTCTTTCTTTCTTTCTTTCTTTCTTTCTTTCTTTCTTTCTTTCTTTCTTTCTTTCTTTCTTTCTTTCTTTCTTTCTTTCTTTCTTTCTTTCTTTCTTTCTTTCTTTCTTTCTTTCTTTCTTTCTTTCTTTCTTTCTTTCTTTCTTTCTTTCTTTCTTTCTTTCTTTCTTTCTTTCTTTCTTTCTTTCTTTCTTTCTTGCTTTCTTTCTTGCTTTCTTGCTTTCTTGCTTTTTTTCTTTCTTTTACCTTTTTATCTCTATCTATCGTTATATCTATTTGCCTATCTCTCCCCCTTCTCCACATTTTCTATCCCGCTATATGCCCCTCTCATCCTTTTTCACTCCACACATCCACTTTTTTGGGGAGCCACAGAAGGAGAAAGAACACTCTTTGTATCCCCTCTGCCTTTCCCTTGCCCTCCCCCTCACACTATCACTGACTCTCTTACCCCCCTTCCGGAGGTCTGGTATTTTGTGGGGGGGGGGACACGCCTTCTACACCTATCTTCTCTCTCTTGATCTCTCTATCTCTCTCTCTTCCTCTCACATTTTTCCGTTTCCTCACCTGAATTTTTTTTCACAAAGCTGACGTCACAGCTTTAGAGGAGATATGGACGGCAGAGATGTGTTTTCAAATTCTGACTGTGTCACACGTTTCTGTGATGGTAGGAGGAGTGTGTGTTGGTGTGTGTGTGTGTGTGGGGGGGCACTATTTCAGAGAGACAGTCCAAACACCCCTGGAAGCTCCCACTGGCTCATGAATACATCAGACCCCATGGCTGACATTGACAGGACACTGTTTCTTCCTCTGTTTTTGTAAAACAGCCTTGTCCTATTTCCCCCTACAAAATCCATCCCCTCTCTCTCTCCCCCTCTTTGTAAATATATCCCACTCTGGGCACGACAGAGGACAAAATGATTTCATATGATGCGGAACAAAGCATCGGGTCTGTAATTGTGTGCGCCACAGATCATATTAGTTTAATTGGGCACGAGAGCGTGGTCATCAATTCTCTCCTTGAGGAGGAAATCCATTTCTGCAAGGTGTGCATAACAGCGGGGCCTCGCGAGGCCTCCTGTTTACTGCTGCATGCTGAGCGATCGTTGGGATTGAGGCCTGCAAGGCCCCCTGGGAACTCTGGTATCTTAAGGAATCATAAGTGTCATGATTCTTTATAATGACGTTGTGTTTAGTTTGATGATGTATCACTCTAAGTACTTTAGCGTTAGCTCGATGGTACTTATTTTTTAATTAAGTCTGTGAAGATATGCACTTTTTTCAATGGAGACTCTTTGTTATTGTGATTCAGAAATTTAGCAATGCTTTAATCTAAAGCTACTTACAGTGAATTCAGATACTTGTCACGAAGAGCAGTACGTGGCCTAGGTATCTTGAAGAAATGAACGTATGGGCCGTAATTAAAAAAAGTCCACCAGGAGCACAACAGCAGCCTCCATATGAATCATCACCAAGCCAGTGATGCAGTGATTCCCTCCTTCGTATGATAACTCAACAATCTATGTGTTTGGACTACTGTTCTTACCAAGCTTTCCCTCCTTCATCCATCCCTCCCTCCTCAGCTTCATTTATTCCTACCTCCTACCTCCATATATCCTACTCACCCCCCCCCCCCCCCCCCCCCCCTCCATCAGCAGTCTGTATCATCCTCTCCACTCGGACGGAAAAACAGATTCAAGCCAATAACAGCTGAGACTGCATGGTAATGGAATGCATAAAATGATAAAAGCAAACAATGACTCATGGGAACGTCAGTCATTGCTCAACTTCAGCCAAAACTACTTTCGCCCTTTTTCCTACCCTTTGAAGCTGAGGGGTCACAATCCTAAAATTTGCCGCGCAAATTAAACTGTTGGTAGGGTTGGTTCATTTCGCTGAGAGCATTTTGACTGGTGTTTATCAAAGATCACAGGTGTTCACAGTCTGCCAGGTCCATTAGACGTTAGACACAACCGGGAACAGAAAGAGAAAAGCTTCTTTCTTTTTTCCCTTTTATAAGCATTTCAAAAAAATAAATCTGGGTTTATTGTTCCAAAAAAAATATTACTGCTTAGTGCTTATTGTGAGATGGCAAATAAAATCCAGCAAATTTTGTTGAAAGATGGTTAGGTCAAGAGGATAACAAAAAAAGCTAAAGCTACAAGAAATGGGAAAAGCTGATTTGATTGATGACAAATTTAATCTATTTTTTTATTCTTTTTATTTAGAATTTTATTGAGCAGGGACAAATACATTGTACATTGTTTCATATAAAATATAAAATAGATGCCATGCATGCGGTTTTCTAGTCAAGACTAATTTGCAACCCCTGTCCCTGGTTAGGCCTTTACTAAAAGTTACACACGAATGAGATACAGAATACATACTGTATATGCACACACACACACAAACACACACACACACACACACACACACACACACACACACACACACACACACACACACACACACACACACACACACACACACACACACACACACACACACACACACACACACACACACACAGAGACGCACACACACAGTTACACAAACACACACTTACGCTTCACACATACTTTTAAAAAATAGTAGTCAGTTTTGTATTCCACATGGCTGGGGAAGGATACTGGCCATAACTGCTCTTCGTGGCTACTACAGCCCAGAATGTGATTAATTAGGAAGGCATATACTGTATATATATCTACATACATGTAGATAGATATATAGGAGACATTAAGACAAAAACCAGCACATGATTAATGTGTGTGTGTGTGTGTGTGTGTGTGTGTGTGTGTGTGTGTGTGTGTGTGTGTGTGTGTGTGTGTGTGTGTGTGTGTGCGTGTGCGTGCGTGTGTGTGTGTGTGTGTGTGTGTGTGCGTGCATGCCCGTGCGGGTCAATGTTCACAGGGTTTATTCAGTTTCAACCATTGTTTTACTTGTGTGTTAAAAACCGTGAGCTCTGTCAAGGTTTTAATTTATGATGGTAATGTATTGCACAGTTTACTGCCTATTGCTATAAAGGATGATTGTCCGAATGTAGTTTTGCTTTTCATTGTTCTACAATTTTTGTTGCACCCCTAGTTCTTATTCTACTGTTCAGTTTATTTATCAATTGGCAGAGTATTTCTGGAGCAAGGTTGTTCAAACACTTGATATTCAGTTTTAAAAATGAAAAGTTTTCAAAACTGTCAAACCCAGTAAATTGTGTTAACTTAAAATTTGGCAATGATGCCATCTAGTAGGTTTCTGATCCATTATTTTAAGTGCCTGTTAATATGAGATTTGTATTGGTGTCATTGTTGTTTGGTTGGCTTGACCCAAACGGTTATACAATATGACAAATTGGAAAATATCATGGCATGCATAAATTGTTGTGCTGCCTTAAGAGGTATATATTGTCTTATTAAGCGAAAGCAATTTAAGTTGGTCTTGACTGTCTTAACATTTAATTTACGCTGAGAATCTAAAATAGCAGCTGAAAATTTGAACTCATCTACTTGATCAATCTCTATCTTATCAATCATTACTCTGGAATTTTTTGTTGGCTTTTCGTTTAATTGAAAAGCACATTGACACTGTCTTTTTATAATTTAAAGTCAAATGATTGTTCCTGAGCCCCTGGGATACACCAGACATCTCTTCTGTCAGATTTGTGTCTGCCAACTGAGTCATTCTTAAAAACACAAATACAAAGGTGTCATCTGCATATGTTACGGGTCCCAGGACTGGGTGCCTCGGCAACAATAAAGAAATCTGTAATATACAGAAAAACCAGACTTCTCCGTTTGTCATCCAAGTTGCGTCTATATTCAAATTCAAATAAAATACAAACATTTCTCTGTGTGTCTCTTGTTCAGTCTTCAACTGTTTAAGTGCATCAAATACTAACTACATCGTACATCCTATTCTAATTTACATTCATGTTATATCTCGTGCACATTCTATATTCTCCATCAGTCCACTTAACTCTACTTGAGCAACGCACTCATTTACATTCACCTGTTTAAGTGAGTTAAAGCATCAATAATAATATAGTGCCATAAACAGCATTAATCCACTGTACATGAATGCAACATGTAGTTGGCAATTATTCTAGATTCACACACACTTAAATAAAACAAAAGTATTACTCAGAGAAAGCTAAACGTTTTCAATACAAAGTAAACCAAGTTGTGAGTCTGGATGTAACAGTAACTTTGTTATCTTTAAACAGTATGCATTAATATAAACATTCTTTCAAACTTGGAAATCTGTAACAATGAACCTTTAACATTTACTCATATTCCCATTTAAACTGTAGTGTACAGGAGACCACAAATAAAACTAACACTGTGCAAAGCGCTAACAAAAACCCTTAAATTGCGCGGCATGCCCGCAAGGCAATACGCAGGGCGAAAAATAAACCCATAATCGGCGGGACCTGCCGTTTCGCGCCTTCCGGTATTTACCCCTGCCATTGTACTCAATGGCGATATTTAAAAGTCTCTTAAATTCGCTAAAAACACAACAAAACATGACCCGAACTTCTTCAACAGTTATGCATTTAAAGCAAGGCTTTAGAAGGTGGACATTTGATAGTTTAAACCAACTACTTACCTGTAGTTTACAGAAAATGGTGCGAAGCAATGAAGACACGACTGCTCAGTTCGTCATCCAGACGTCTGCCCGCGTCAAGACGTCTGCCCGCGTCTGAAGACGCGGGCAGAAGCGCTCCCATCAGACGACAACCTGGAACGCAACTACTTAAGTGTCAACAGTTCCACCTGGGTGCTGCTTACATTTTAAGTTCCTCTCAACACAAATTATGAGGAATAAATAAATGTACTGGTCTCATACATTTATAAAAATCGTTTCAAGCCCTTAAATTCAGAGAAAATTACCTTTTGCTAATATAAATAAAATAATCAGTTTTGAGAGTACCAAACATACAGTACATTTGGCATCTGGCTTTTTTATAAATGTCTGGTAAATCATTAATATGTAAGCTAAAAAGTAAAGGGCCTTAAATAGAACCTTGTGGAATTCCCATTGAAGTCTGGACCGTTGACTGGGTAGAATTGGATCTAATCCACTGCTCTCCCTGTTTAAGATAAGTTTTGAACGGAACCAAACAATTGCTTCATCTGAGAAAATAAATATTTTGAGTTTTTTAAGGAGAATTTCATGGTTAACAGTATCAAAGGCTTTTTTCAAAGCAAAGCATACTGCCACCACTTCATTCCCCTCATCCAACAACTGTTTCATATTTCTGTGAGGTAGCAGTTTGCCTACTCTATCGAGTACCTTGATCTGAACCCAAATTGTTTGGGGTGCAGTAGATGTTAATTTTCTAAGTAATCAACAAGTTGTTTAGCAAATGTTTTCTCAATAACTTTTGAGAGTGGAGGTAAGATTGAAATTGGCCTATAATTAGAGACCAGGGCCTTGTTTCCCAATAACGATTGATCTTCACTTGTACGATCATTCTCATGATAGATCTTGTGAACCATCGTGAATTTCTTTGGAGCATTTCCCCAAAACTCCTCTTAACATGAACGCGTGTTCACTGCACTCACAACGTTCGTAGAATAGTAACTGTCCACTGACATGGTGCTGAAACAGGCTATGTAGGAGGGGGAGACGCAGGAATGTCTCAGGAAAAAGGGGTTAAAAATAGTTAAAATATCTCTCCATCAAGGCCAACAGCAGAGTAGCCTATGAAGAGAATAGACTGCAATAATATGAATGCTAAAGATATTACAACACAATTGATTAGGCCTAGGCCGACATATGCTATATCAGTCCTAATCCTGAACGCACTGTGCATACTTTTTTTAACGGCATTTCCCCCCCTGAAATTATTCCATATTACAAAAATCCAAAATAGCATGTGTGACAACTACATTTATCTTAATGTGCTGGTATCTGAAACATACTTTGCGCAGCAAAGAGAGCCGACTTTATCTGATTCCGCACAAGGTTTCATTGATTGGCGCGCACTCTCTAGCCTAGAATATTTGTAGACATTAATAATGCAACGTTACATTAATTCATTATCATTCAAACGCAGAGGCTAGGCATTGACGCACGGCTATGCTGACCAGATTAGAAGCGCTTGGTCTAGATCCTGCCCATATTGTTGGGCAGGATGAAGTAGGCTTTAGGGCTTTTTACACTGTCGAGCCGGTTCGGTCGCAGCTTGGCACGCCCGGCGATTTCACTTTCTTAAGGAAAAATGAATGAAGACACCCGCATGCAATAATGAGTTCACGTCTGAGTATAGACTACAAACGTGATTAAATATGGCCAGGGATGTCTAGACAGGGTCCGAAAAATAGTAAACTTCATCAAAGCCTCACCGAAGCACCTACAGTGCTTAATGCAAACAATCGCAACAAAAACCGCCTGCAGAAATTCTATGACACTCGCTGGTCTCAGCATGATGCGTGTCTACAGTAGCCTATGTCTTCTGTCATTGATCAATATGAGGACATTTTAATCACTATGGTTGAATTAAAATCAGAGGGAGACAGCAAGTGCAGCTCGAAAGCGACCTCCCACACAAGAGCAATGGAATCATTTGATTTTATTATATGCCTTGTGACGTAGCTTTTGATCGGTACATTTTGGCAGCGCATGTATTTTTGGAAAATAAAGTGCTGCAATAAATTATGTTGTTGTTGACTTCTAACATGTCTCTATCTTTGCTGTTTAAATCTAACAGTAGTCTTTGTTTAATATATTGGCGGTAACCACTGTTGTTTTTGTTGCGAAATTGCGCCAGTAGGGGCATTCCGTGATATTGGATGTGTTTTAATAAAACGCATCCAACACACGGAATGTCCGCTGGTGACGCCACTGAGGCTGTAGTAGGCTAACGATGCTCTTAGCATCTCACGAGTACCCCTGGAGTCCTTGTTAGCTATGAGCATTTTCATGACGTTCGTTTCCAACGATGCTTTCGGGAAATGGTCTGAAAACTGTACGATTCTCGACGACGCACTTCACAATCCACTTAGGCTAACAATGCTTTCGGGAAACGGGGCCCGGGTCAGGTGAACCAGACTTGTGAATCTGAGTTATAATTGCCTTTTTCTAGGGCTCAGGAAATTCATTACTTCTGATAGAGCAGTTGACAACATGATCCATTGGCACTTGAACAACAGAATTGTGTTTTTTAATGCTTAAAGTATCCAATCCAAAATAATCCTTAGCCTTAGATTGCCGTAACTCCATTATAACTTTACCAATCTTGCTTTGATTTACCTCTTTAATATGAAAAGAAGTCGAGAGATGTCTGTGTATATCATCAAACTCAATTGGTCGGAAATTAGTTGCCTGTTCCTCAATTGATTTAGTGAAAAATGTATTAAATTTGGTTGAAATTTCCAATACAAATCTAAGCCCTACCCTCCCTTTCTCAAAGCCAAGTATCGCCCTAGCATACAGATATCGGTTGGAAACCACCACTCATTTACCGCATTTGGTAACTTCCATAAAAGCAGTTTATATTAATCCTCGTTATTTATATTATTATTCACAAGATTGATTGCAAGAATCTGGTATCAAACTAAAGCAAAATTGTATCATACAAATTGTAACAATTTTCTAGCAATACAATTGAAGACGAGAGTCCAAAGAGGATATACTGGCAAACAAAGAGTGGAATTACATGGGCCTACCCTCAATAGCAAGCATCATATTGTTTAATGCTAATTACAAGCAAAATGATCATTTTCATTTCTGTTTTTATTTGATTATAAAGCATGGCTGCATTGAATAAACAATGGTTTTGACAAATGCAGTAGGATTTTCAATGCCTCTACTGATGTGCTGGCCTTTATCTCAAAATAAAATCCATCTGGCCTGTGTATTTTTGGACATCCTAGTTAATTTCATTCTGGGCTGTAGCCATGAAGAGCAGTTATCGCCAGTACCCTTCCCCAGCCATGTGGAATACAAAACTGACTACTATTTTTTAAAAGTATGTGTGTGGCATAAGTGTGTGTTTGTGTAACTCTGTGGGCCCTATTTTAACGGTCTGAAACGCAAGTGGGAAAGCGCAAAGCGCAAGTAGCTTTGTGGGCGGTTCTACGGCGCTATCGCTATTTTACAGGCGGATAAATGACACTTCCGCCGCGGCGCAAGTGTCAAAAGGGTTGGTCTGAAGCAGCCTAATTACCCGTAGGTGTGGTTTGGGCGTAACGTGCAATGAACCAATCAGAGCGTTTTCTCGCATCCCCTTTAAGAACGATCGGCGCATGTTCCTTGGCGGATTGCTATTATGATGGCGGGTTTGCCAGGCGCACGCAATGAAAGGTTCACCACAGAAGATACCGATGTGCTTGTCAGAGCAGTCAAAGAACGCGACTTGGCTTTATATGGGGATGGGAGAAACCCACCCAAAATTGCTTCCGTGAAAGCGGCTTGGGAGGAAATCGCCGTAATTGTTTCAGCAGCTGGACAAAATTATATTATATTATTATATTTATATTATTATTATTATATTAAATTATATACAAAATTAATTATGTATGGTTTGCAAAAATGGGAACTGCTGTCCGTGTAGATGAGAGAAGCAAAGTGTATGCGCGAGGTGCACAAGCAATCCGTATGCGCATGTATGCATGCGCCCTTAAAATAGCAGAACAACGCGCCACTGACTTTAGACCAGGTATTTCCTGGTCAGTAGCGCAATGGTTTTCAGAAACGTCAAAATACCGTTTGCGCCAGAACACGCCTCCTCCTTCCGCCGAACCGCCCCTTGGGGCGCAAGATCATTCCCTAATTTAACGGCGAGTGGCGCTGGTGGCAAAAGAACGCTCTGCGCCAGTTGTAAACTAGCAACGACACATGCGCCAGTGACTAAGTCACTTGCGCCGGATGCAAGATAGGGCCCTGTGTGTGTGTGTGTGTGTGTGTGTGTGTGTGTGTGTGTGTGTGTGTGTGTGTGTGTGTGTGTGTGTGTGTGTGTGTGTGTGTGTGTGTGTGTGTGTGTGTGTGTGTGTGTGTGTGTGTGTTGGGGAGGCATATCTTTGAGTGTATGTGTGTGTATGTGTATGCATTTGTTCATGTCCTTTTTTCATGTTGACTCCGGTACACAAACACAACTCCAGCATATCAAAAAGCCTCAAAAACCTTCGCACCGCATCCAGCAACACATGCAAGACATTTGACCAATCAACACCAACCACCCTGGCTGCCGATGTGCCAAGATTTGGTACTCATGCCACAGCCCACCCCCCACCCACAAATCCAGCGGTGCACAATCATGTGCCACTGATGAAAGTATGCAGGTTTTCTTTCCAAAAAATCACCACAGCAGTTGATTTCCCCTAATTAGCCCTCCCCATGGAATGGGGCTAATCAGAAGTGATCCTCCCCTGTGCTGATTGGCTGCAATAGGGATTTTGTCTGCAAGTGCACGGATCAGCATAGTGATAATAGTGTGTTGATATGCCCTTTGAAGCAATCAAATGTATGACTTCTTATCGCTTCTCCAAAACACTGTGCTCATAAGAGATACAGACACATTCCAATGTTTACCACTATTGATTATATGGGCAACTTTTACACATTTTCATAAAAACGTGTTTTTATCATTTGAATCTTTAGCAGCAAAGAGTTTACCA
>OLKM01000796.1:41785-54285 GCA_900291075.1 Melanogrammus aeglefinus
GCGTTGTGGAACTGGGTCATATGTTATATTTTTGGTGCCCCTGAGGAAGCCAGTGGACCTGGCAACAATAGGAGCGCGACAAGAGAAATTGTGATCCTACAATGCGGGCCAGCCCAAGGGACCGGGAACACGTAAAAAAAGGATCACACTTTATGATGGTCTTTGCGTGTGGGCCTGATGTGATGGCCTGATGTGGGGTGGGGGTGTTTGAGTTTGTGTGTGTGTGTGTGTGTGTGTGTGTGTGTGTGTGTGTGTGTGTGTGTGTGTGTGTGTGTGTGTGTGTGTGTGTGTGTGTGTGTGTGTGTGTGTGTGTGTGTGTGTGTGTGTGTGTGTGTGTGTGTGTGTGTGTGTGTGTGTGTGTGTGTGTGCCTGTGTGCACATTGGTGCATGCTTGAGTAAGAGTTGCTTACACATAAGTGTGCATGTGATTCTTAGAGTGTGTAAACATTTGCATTAGTGTGTATGTGTGTCTGTGTGTACGTGATTTTGCTTGCACACGCATAAGTGTGTGTGTCTTTATGTGTGTGTATGTGTAGGTTTAAGAGTGTACACAATTCGCAAGCGTCTGTTTGGGTCTGTGTGTATGTGTGCGTGCGTGCGTGTGTGTTTGATTGTGTTTCCTACCCATTTATCCCTGTGCTGCCCTCTGAAACAGCAGGAGAACAAAACCAAAACAAAAACACAATCACATTTCTATTGAGTTAGGGGAGTCAGAGGGGATCCGTCAGCCACCGGCTCCATCGCCTCCAGATATCTCCAGCAGCCAGGAAGATCGCATTATCTCCCGGGCTAAAAAGGAAACACAGGAATACGTGGCCACGGTTCCACTGTGAGGTGCCGCGGCCGCCGCATTAGGAACATAAGCTGCATCCTCTTCCTCCGGTGGCAGGATTGATCGGGTGTTGCTGCGTAATTGCATCTGGGAAAGTTAGAGAGGGGGGGGAAAGAAGACTCGGGCGGAAATTGCTGTAGGTTATGTCAGAGGCATGGGGAGACGCAGGCGCTAAGAGCTCCTGGCGTAGTCGATTATTTGGACGGTGAGAAAGGGGAAAATTGGTTTGAGAAGATGGAAGCAATGTAATACTGCAGCATACAGTAGGCAGTGGAAGGGGGAAGGGTAGGGGGAGATGTTAAACGTTTTATAAAACCTCTGTTTTGTTTTGTGTGCTAGGTAGATCTCTAGATGATGAATGCTTTCATTGTGCAAAAAGTAGGGCACTTTTAAGACGCTAACTGCTTCAAGGATGCCATTCACAAACATGGCTTTGAGGTTGTGTTCTTCTTCCTCTGTTTCTGTCTGCCGTGTGGTTCTTTAGATCAGATGGGTGTAAAACAATATGTCAATGTATTCAAACGCATCAACTCCTGTCATCTCTCAGCAACAACATACTCAGAGTAAGCCTCTAAGGGTCAATGTTATGAATTTCTTTGGATGATTCTCTGTTGATGTATCATTTATTTATTATTTAGTCTGCTTTTGAACGGTAAATCATCTTTATGTCCAAGTATAAGTATGGCAGCACAGGATAGATTAATCCTGTCTTACAAAGAAAATGTTTCAAGATTGGAACCATTTTATTTGGAAAGGCTAAATGATTTTTCTTTCCTTTCTTTTGGCTTAGCCTTAATCAATCCCAGTAATTTCCATCCTACAGGTTGAATCATATAAGTCACTCTGGTTTGTTATGCGCTTGTTTCGTTCAACTGACTGCATTTATTGGCAAACTGCAACAGGATTGGGTTGTACCTTAAAGCCCCCCCTCTGTATTCATCCAAATACTTTGGCAGTGGTCTGCCAGTTCACGGTGCTACCAGAACCTGGGATACGTTAGCCTAGCATAAATGAGCGCTAAGTTTTGAAGGCCCCTGAGGCCTCCTGCTGTGAACTATGGGTTGAAAATTGGGGGTTGATAAGAGTTGGTGATGTTGGCGACAGGCAAGCGTGGCTGTGGTGCGTTCAAAAAATATGAAACAACAACGTGGTCAAACGGAGAGCGGCAAGGTAGAGGGCTAATGTATAGCTGATGGAAAAAGCACATAGTGGAACGCTTAGGAAAAGACATCAATCACCGCTGATGTATAAGCAATGCATTGTGAAAATACCTTAAATTGTAAATTGTTAAAAATCTATGTTTTAATGTGTTTTACAAATGTACACAAATACCCCCGCTTTCAGAGGGAACACACAGGGTGAATTAATTTAAATTTGTTCCTAACAAATAGGTGCCAGCTGACGGCCAAACTGTGTAAGAACGGAAGAGAGAGTGATAAAAAGGGAGTCAGAGAGAGAGAGGGGGAAAAGAAGGGGGAATAAAAGAACCAGATTGCAGACTCAAAAAAACAAACCCTTTCAGGATTAGTTTCCAATTTACAAGCGTTATCAAGCCATCAGATGGAAAACAGCTTACGGTAAGGGAACAGTGAGAGGTTGTTTGCTGAAGCGGATTACAGCACTAAAAGGATCAAAAGCAGATCCCGGCCAGCAGTGCAGCAGGTAGAGTGGCGGCGTGGCTGAGGGGAAGGGGGCGGTTGTAGAGGGACAAAGATAAGGCCTGGGACCGCCGGTTGGAATTACCACTGCGGCCCCTGATGTTTTTCATTTCGTTTTTGGGAAATTTCTTTCTTTTTTTTTTGTGGGGGGGACGGGGGACGGGGGACATACACCTACATTAGCCATGTGGCTGATAAGCACATCAAAACGTCCATCCTCTATTATTCCATTAGCCCGAGCATTCTTCTGGGTCAGGGAAAACAAACGCTGATGGATGTGCCGTGTTCTATTAGTCTGCCCTGAAGCGTGGTAAACAATAGCAGTAAAATACACATTTTATTTTGAAATTTAACAGGGAAAAGTAAAAGTGTGTTAGATCTTACTGGGAGCTGCTGCCATGGATTTTCTACATTTTAATGCTGAACTTTTCTTTCGTTGAGTGCTAATCTGGCAGAGCGCAGTGAAACTGTTCAGTTGCTTCGAAATCAGACATGCTGTATATTACTCACAGCAAGATTACAGTCATTCTTTAAAGAGTATATTTTTCATCGATCCGGTGTTGATTGTTTGTTTCTTAATGCTCATCTGTATGTCTCTTTGGATACGACAGGCTGAGAGTGAATTGCTTTTGATCCAAATGTAAAAGCACAGTTTGGTGTTCTGGCTTTCTTTTACAACGTAGGAACACATAATGCCATGGTCATTGTCAACTACTGCAATCTTGACATGTGGACTTCTGTCCCTCAGTGCTGTCTGGGCCCTCAGACTGCCCTCACTCTGCTGATAACAAGGGGCCCCTGAGAAACTACAGGGCTGTTCATCAGAGTAAACTGGTGTTCTGCTTTCTCTAGGCTCTGATTATTATAGAGTCAACTGAGAGCCAAGAGCCAGTTTACATATGTAAGAGGTGGCTAGCTTTTTAACCAATATCCCCACTAGGGAAAAGTGTTGTGGATTAGCTTTGGCTAAAAAAACTATAATGCAAACACCAGATGACTGTCTTAAGCTTATATATGTTTCTGTATCTGTCCCTATTCAAATAAACCTTTAATAAATAAGTTAGTACATTCCACTGGGTCGTCTGGAAGGTTGATATATCATATCTATCATACAGCACATATTGCTGGATGCTCCCTTTGTGGTGTCTCAAATGTTTTTTTTAAATGGCTTGGAAATCATCCCTACATCCTGGTGGTAAAATATCGCGTGACTAAAGCTTATTTTGCAATCCCAGGTCTATTCTTAGGAATGCTTATTAATAAATAGTTTTGCTGTAATTAGTTGGTTAATAGTGAATGTTAGAGTGACTTGTTATGCAATATGTATGCATTCAGGGGTAACTTGAAAAATATGTGTGCAAAATCAATGAAGTGTGTGAGCATAGAGTATGATCCTTTCATAAATCCTGTCAAAAACAGTGTCATGGCTGTAGCTAGCCTTCAGCATATTATTTGTATTGGTTTAAATCTGTCTTAATGTAGACATTTTGTAAATAGGCCTTAAGGCATAGTACATGGACTTCAGGTACGCTATACAGTAGAGCTGAATAAAATTGTAAAATAGGTCTAAAAACTTAAGCATCAGTTCTTCAGGTTTCAAAATCAGGACGATGTGGTGTCCAAGTACTTCAAATATGAATGAGTGTTTTCTAAAGCCGCTGTTCTAAGCTCTAAAGGCACGGTTCCTTGTAGACACAGCATCAGCCACGAGATTGATGCTCTCAGAGAGCGTGGGCGACATGGGCACCGAACGCAACTTGGGCATCCGACTGCAGGCTAAATATCATTCAGATATATTGCCGTCTGAAGACATTGGCAGGAACTGGGAAATCTCAAGCAGCATACATTGCTGCAGGCAACTGGAGCACTTCTAAACTTATCTCTGAAATAGTGTTAGCCCTGCCTGGAGAGCTGTAGGCCCGGGAAAAAAGACCCTAGGCCAGAAAAAGTTTTTTTTTTTGTTTAGTGGTTGTTTTATTTTAGGTATTTCCTATTCAATTGACAATTTACTGTTCCTGTCGTTTTCTACATTCACAATCTGCTTACACTCTTTCCTCCCACACCAGATGCACACTTTCAGAATATTACCCTGTATATATATATGTATATATATATAGCATATCAGTGGCGAGCGGTGACTTTTTACTGTGGTCATGCTGAAGTGTCAATACCATGCGCGCCCGTGGGGGGGCATTATATTTTTTAATAAAAAATATAATATGGTTAGTGGAAACAGCTTGTAGTGATCACGTTGGTCCAGAGTACATTTGATCACTATAAGCGGTTGAGTACTAAAACCAAATTGTTATTACAGTATTTCACTTATTTTTTATGGAGAACATCATCTAAATGCCAGTTGTATAGTTTTTCAATGAGAAAAATGTAACGAAGCGGTCGTCAGCGCGATCCTCTCGTCAGCTCCAAACTCACCCGTCTGCACCTCAATCACAGACCACAGCTGGTTTTCCGCACAGCATTTACAGTAACTCACTGACACGTCTGAGATCAGTAGGCGCTGCTGCCGGTGTGTTAAAAAAGAACTGTCTAGTAGCGCCGCAGATTTCTCTGCGGAGCTACGGCGCTACTATTTTTGCACATGCGCGTTGGCAGATAAGCTGCTTCACTGACAGCTTTTTTGCCATTCAAAACGCTCATCTCCAGTTTAGCAACTGTACTTGTCGGTGTCACAGTGCGCATGCGCGAAACAAGCTGTCAGCTTTCCAGCTTTTCGCAAGCGAAACGGGACAGATTAGGCACGGATTTAACACCAAAACAGTAAAACTAAGGTATTGTATAATTGAACACACTGCCAGATTAATATTTTCAATTATTTTTATTGAAGGGCTTGGGCATGCACTGCATTTATAGCTTATTATGACCGCTCGCCATGCACTATATATATATAGATATATATATATATATACTATATATATATATATATATATATATATATATATATATATATATATATTCTATTTTCTTTTGTTAAGAAAAAGGGTAGTTTTGTTTGTTTTGGAATGGTTGTAAAGAAGCTAGCAGCACCAGTTAATGGTGAGTCCCAATCACGCTAATCCATTAAGACTGCAGCAGTTATTAGGAGGAGCGCTCCAGATTTTATTTCATATGCTCATGCGTTGTGGCCCTGCCTCCCTCCGGCAGCACATTTCCTGACCAGACATCTTTCACTATTTTGCAGCCATAGTATCATTGCACGTGGCCAAATCCCCAAAAAATGGCCCTAAACGACAAAACAGAAATAGCAGGTTGTGTGAAATGTGTGTATGGAATATGTGGTGCCCCTCTTCAAAGTCTTCACAAATCTGTTTTGTGTTTGTGTATTGACACCATGTCAAGGAAAGAATCACACTCAGGAAGTTGTGGTTGGTTGTATGCAAATGCTGTGTGAACGCGGGAGGCCCATGAAGATCGAGACGATTGGGGACAGATTGAGGATATTACGTTTCAGGGTTTTTGTGAAATGGGATATCTTCTTAGTCTTAGGTTGATAGTCATGCACTCTCTATTTCCACCAGTGTCCCCACAAAGACACACTGTGTCTCACCGTCAGCGTCCGTAACAAGCGTTTGCTTTAGAGAAAAAATCGCCCTTTCCCACAATTTCTTGTAAATTTAAATTTCGTGGTTTCAACCTTGACCACAAGTTTAAATACCATCAGAAAGGACTCCCTAAACCATGTCCCCACAAACCTAGGCTCCCTTAACACTGATGAGTCCTACACATACAAAGTTGCACTTAACAATTTCTCAAATATGCAATTTACTTGACAGACAGATGCTATCTCACACACACACACACACACACACACACACACACACACACACACACACACACACACACACACACACACACACACACACACACACACACAACACACACACACACACACACACCCTACACGCCACACACACACACACACAACACACACACACACACACACACACACACACACACACACACACACCTACACACACACACACACACCACACACACCACACACACACACACACACACACACACACACACACACACACACACACACACACACACATACACACACACACACCACACACACACACACACACACACACACACACACACACACACACACACACACACACACACACACACACACACACACACACACACACACACACACACACACACTCTTTGTCTTGGCCCATAGGATGGGTAGTGTGGTGTCCCATGTGTTGGACACATGGGTCATTACCCATCTGCGAGATCACCCTAAATCGCTCTGCGCATTCTTCTGCAGACATGATTGTTTTAATGGCTGGCAATAATATACAGACTGCACTGCTGGCCCCACTCTTGCGGTCGTATGCATATGTTTTTCTTCAGAGATTGGGTGGAGTTGACCCATCTCTGTTTCCTCGCCGTTATGTTTTGCTCTGGATCATTTGGCTGTTTTTGTCTGTTTTGTTTTCACACTCGACCCCTGAAGTTCTCATCTTCAGATCCTTGGATCGCCGAAACAACATTCTCACAGGCGTCCTCCTGAACCCTAATAGTAATCGTAGGAAGGAACACATGGAAAAATGAAAATAAATGTGGGCAGTTTCAGTTCCAGATGTAACGTTTATGTTCATACATATTTCCTGAGGTATGTTTAACCGTGACTTTGCGCAGTTTATGGAAAGAGGGCAGATTAGAGGAAAAATAATAATAACACTATCAAGATTGATTCCCTAGTATTTCCCTCTGATCGTTCCATAATCATGTCTGCGTGAGTCACTCAGTGCTGTGTATATGACCACAATGGGCATGACTAAAGTTAATGGCCCCTTTGTGACCACTCGATTTAAAAGCTAGTTTTATTTGACTGTTACATTCACTCTGAGAAGTTCTCGTTTTCTCCACCAAAAAGTAAAGAGCTAATCAGAAGTTAGTGTGTGCCGTATAATGACCAGGACTTACCATCCCGGTGGCTTCCCCTCTTTTTGTTATTCATGCAAAACTACAGCTCCCTTCAAAAGACTCCAAATATGTGGCATACGTGAGTTGACTGGTGAAGGTGTTGCAGTGTTGTGTTGTCCCCAGCTCCTCACACGTTAAAAGTAACACTCTCACTGCCGACGCATCACCATGCACCACACCTGACACACAGCACACAGCTGGCGCTCTACACCTGCAAACCCATACACATACAGCTCACACACACACACACACACACACACACACACACACACACACACACACACACACACACACACAACACAACACACAACACACACACACACACACACACACACACACACACACACACTCAGACACACAGACACAATAACAGACACACACACAAACTCAAACACACAGGTAAACAGAAATGCACACACGCTCACACATCAACACGAAAAGCACAGATGAGAGCAGAATCAAGGCTGTGACTTTAATTAACACCTTGTCTCGGCCTAAATGAGGGTGCAAGGCTTAGCACCTCTCTGTATAGGGTTGAGAGGGAAAACAAAGAAACAACAAATGTTGAGTGGACAAAGAGATATACAAGGAGTGAGCGAGACAGAGAAAAGGAGAGATAGACAGATGTGGTATATCAAGTCAGTGCGTTTACATGCAGAGTCATTATCGGAAAAATAAACTTATAAGACCTCAAAATGACTTTTACAATGCATGTAAACACCTTTACCCGATCTACTTTGGACCACAATCGGTACATGAACGGACAAGCGAGATCGGATAAGAACACCTAGATAACTCGATCATAATCCGGTTTCTACCTGAATGTAAACCCGCGTCGGATTTTGTGTTCTGCGCATGCTCGGGATCTTGCGGCCGGGGGCGTGAGCTGAAAGTAGAAGGAGACGGTTCTTTAATAGGTCCATGGACGGCAGTCGTGTTGTTGTCGCCATTGACATATAAACAATTCTCATTTCTTTATAATTATAAATTATTAAATTAATTCTTTACGTGTGTATGGTTGTCGCTGTCGGAAAACGAAAAACAACGATTTATTTACAAAGGTGACGCAGCAGATGGAGGAAGCCAGTTTCATGCCATTACCCCGTATAAGAAGTGTATCATCATCATCAACATGCATTCAGTACACACTACGCTTCGATTTCACCCAAGGCTGAATTAAAAGTACATGTTTTCCTCAACAATTGTCATCAAAAAGGTTGTAAAGTAGTAACTTCTATCACATCTGTTAAAATAAACGTTCTTCTGACGTAGCCTATACAATCTTTATTCATTCATTGCGCCGCAAACTAACTGACGTGGATGTTCTTTGCTATTATGAATCTTAAGACTGCGTCGGGTTCTCCGACTCTCGAGTTACTTCAACAACAAAGACTCGCAGTGGGGGTTATCTCGGCCAAGGTGGAGAAGGATTTGGGGGAAAGGAATTTTGACTTTGACTCTCTGAAGTCAAGATTGAAATGCTACATGGAGGAAAAAGGGGTTGTTGCCGTATGAGGGATAGCTGTCAGATCACTTCGGGACTATGTCATTTCTCTGATGCTCCATTGTTCCGACATCTTGGTCTTATGCAGACTCCTCCGGCTGGACTCCTCCGGCTGTTCTGCTGCCGCAGGAATCCGCATACGACCGAGAGGTCGGAACAATGGAGGATTGGAGAAATTACATGGACTCGAAGTGAACTTACAGCCGTCTACTGAAAACATCTTTCTCGAATGCCGCCTGTGTTTGTTGCTGCTGGGACGGAGAGGGCAACCGGAAGTGGCTATATAACCACTAGTTGAATGGGCAACAGCGCCACCTAGGGTAGCGGAATCAGCCGCTCCAGCCATTATCCGATCTCTTAAAGACCATGTACGTTCGGATAATTGACACGGTCCGTTCGAGTAGCAAAATTGGTATAAGGCTTAATCTGATCTAGCTTTCCCTTGTAAACACACTGAGAGAGAGATAGAGAAAGGGCCTCCATTAAATCATTTTTAACATGCTTCTGTCCTTTGGTTCGGAGATGCTTATGTCCTCCACTAATTACAGGAGATTTCTTGTATTAACCCCCTGATCTTTGCTTTTCCAACCCATTTTTAAAATCCGTTTCTGCATATGAGCATGTTCAATATCAGCAATTATGTCAACCTACAGTATAATATCACACATCAGCACAACAATATGTCCTAGAACAAATAATATGGAAGCAAAAAGGTAATCTCATAGGACAGTGTTTAATATGCTGGGCCTGATTCCGGGAAAATACAGAGGAAAAAGGCAATTGTCATATCGGGCAAATAGATCCTTCATGCACGCCTGTAGGGACGGTTTTACTGGCTGTGATGTGTGGTTGGCTTACTATCACACATCTTGGACGTTCCACTAAGCCCAAAATCAATAGGAATACATGACAGACATAAATCATCTTGTGTTTTATCTCTTCCTCCATCAGGCATTAGATGGTGAGATGCATTCTGTATGTGACAGAGGGAAGAGAAGAAAACACCACAGTAAAGGATCAAAAGAACTATGTGGACTTTTTTATGAGAAGGAAAGAATTACAAGCATCATCAGGGAACCTAAATTTGGAGAGGCGGAAATGAGGAAGAATTGAGGAAGAAGATGAACCAGACAATAACAAAGAAGTGCGAGCAACTAAGGGAGATTGACACGCAGAGGCAGGGAGAAAGGAAATGGAAAATGACCAGAGACTAATACAGAATGCTACAACACCAGAATAATATTAAGGAGGAGATAAGAAATTGAAAGAAGAAGACGAAAAAATGTGTGAGCTGGTAGGCAGACGATGACCCATGGACAGAGGCTGAGCGGAGGATAATAATCCTCTCCTGGATTTGCTCCCTGCGAGGTGTGAATAGGGGTCGGGGGGGGGGGGAAAGGTCATATATAATCCTCGTCGCCATTGTTGTGGAAGCCTGGCCACGTGCACCACCGCAAACACACACACACGCACACACACGCAAACACACACACACACACACACACACACACACACACACACACACACACACACACACACACACACACACACACACACACACACACACACACACACACACACACACACACACACACACACACACACACCAAAAAACACACACCAAACAAACAAACAAACACACACACACACAAACACACACCCATGTAGTGTCTACATGGGGCAACAACACAAACAGCTCCCTGCTCCCTGCTGAGGTCGGAGGGGAACTGGGTTTTACCTCCGTGGTATCTGCATGTAAACTAGCCCTCCTGATGCTGGGCCGCACCACACACTCCCCAACTCTCCCTGGGTTTCTGGCATTCGCCGGGGAGGAGGTATCAGCACAGGACAGCCAGCCGGGAACACATTCTAGCTAGGGTATGGCTACAACACACATGCTGCTAGAAGGGGAGTTGTGCTTGTTGGCAGGTTTTTGGAGCGCCACTGCTTGGCTTGCCCCCCACCTAGAGCAATTGAACATGGGTGAGTGTAAATCTATCGCTGGGTTCACTATCTCACCGCTTCAGTGTGAGTCGTGTCAGAAGGCTTTCCAGAATGTTCTGACATCTTGGTGGCTTGGAAGATGCGTTTGAAGTTTTTGAATTGTATGCTTTATTTTCTTTCCTCTTTATTTTTTACTGGGCTCAGAGGATACCAGAGCACTTTGATGATTGTAAGAAGGAAACGCTCTGAATTCCTCCTGTGCTGTTTGACTTTGACAACAATTAATCTCTGAATGATTCTGAATAGACATTTTTTCAGGCCTGCAAGGTATCTTGTCAGTACCTGACCCTTTTGGGAAAGGTGAGTGCAAAAAATATGGTATTATTTACCTTCCAGGCATTGGCTTTTAGTGATTCTCTTCTTTTTTTCTTTTTTTTATCTTTGAAGGACAACATTTCTCAATGATTTGGCATACTTTCTCTCTCTCTCTCTCTCTCTCTCTCTCTCTCTCTCTCTCTCTCTCTCTCTCTTCTCTCTCTCTCTCTCTCTCTCTCTCTCTCTCTCTCTCTCTCTCTCTCTCTCTCTCTCTCACTCCCTTGCTCTCTGTTAAAATGGTTGCTGGTGTAAAAACTGTAAGCAAAAAGAAAACAGCGAAACAAGGCAGGACATGCAAGGTGTCTCGTGTGCGTGGGCTCTTCCACAAAGGTCAGCTGTAATTTGTGCAGCTGTGATTCTGCCTCAATTATCTTGTGGTGAAATTAATGAGCAACGCTCACAATACACCCCCGGCCCCCACGTGGTGGGCTGAACAGATAGAGAGAGAGAACATGTGATGAACTGGGGGCGAGGGACAGTGGGTTACCAGAGTGCACGGTCAGCAGTAGAGCATGCTTACAAAGAGAGAAAAATTATCCAACACGCACACAGACATACACACACACACACACACACACACACACACACACACACACACACACACACACACACACACACACACACACACACACACACACACACACACACACACACACACACACACACACACACACACACACACACACACACACACACACACACACACAGACAGACACGCACTCACAAATGCACAAACGTGCACAAAACATAAAAACACATGAAAAGCGTGGGAGAGGTGGAGAACAAATCTATCAGGGGGATTTATAAGTACCTTAATAGAGACGTTTAATGACGACACAATTACACACACACACACACATACACACACAAACAAATACGCACACAATCACACACAAGCTAGCACTTCACGCAGTACATACATACACACTTACAAACACAAACACACACGCACTCACGCACACACAGTCAAAACTAAATTACAAAACATAGTACAAGACACAGGGCAGTGTTGGAAGTAAGCGAGTGAATGTGGATTGATGAGGACCATTTAGATTCAGCTCGTACAGAGCAAATTATTTATGGAACAACAGGGCAATGTTTTCAACACAAAGTTGTCCAATAAGTCTAGTTTTAATATCCCTCCCACACACTACAGTACTGTGAGACGCTTGGGGGAAATTCATACCCAATCTACCCCAAAGGACAGAAAGCAGTGAAATCTGCGAACATC
>OLKM01000796.1:59285-84285 GCA_900291075.1 Melanogrammus aeglefinus
TTGTGACAAAATGGTGGGGTACCTGTGAACAAATATGTATTTCTTGACTTAACAGACACACATACAAACGCACACGCACTCTCACACACATAGAGACAGACACACACACACACACACACACACACACACACACACACACACACACACACACACACACACACACACACACACACACACACACACACACACACACACACACACACACACACACACACACACACACACACACACACAAACACACGCACACACACACATGCTTTCTTGCCATCCATCTCAATGAGTTATGAAGACAGTTAGGTTTTACAAAGGGAGATGGGAACGTTAGCTTGCATTACCAGCTAGCTGTGTTTCCATGACAACACAATACTGTTAACAGCGGGCAGTACCACAGCCAGGCCCTGGGCAATGATCAAACAAGAGCAATATCTCTTCCCTCTCTCTCTCTCTCTCTCTCTCTCTCTCTCTCTCTCTCTCTCTCTCTCTCTCTCTCTCTCTCTCTCTCTCTCTCTCTCCTCTCTCTCTCTCTCTCTCTCTCTCTCTCTCTCTCTCTCTCTCTCTCTCTCGTCTTTCCTTGGAGATAAAGATGGACAGATAGATGTGTAGAGAAAGAGAGAACATAAGGAAAGTAAGAAAATGATGCAGCGAGGGAGACTCAGAGTTGATAAATAAACATCCATGAGAAAGGTAGAAGCAAAGGAAGAGATGAGTTGCAGGGAATAAATGACAAGGGGGAAGGGTGGAGGTGAAGGAGGAAGTTCTCGGGGGCCAGGGGCCCAGCTGATTGGGGGCAGCAGGGGGTACATCCTGGGGAACAGCGGGGGTCCGCTCTGGGTGACAGCGCGCACAGAGAGGGTGGCAGATCGTGCCTGGAGTGAAGGACAGGTAACCTGGTCACTTCAGAACAGCCCTGCGTGGGGTCAGCCATGCACCCCTTGTGTATGTGTGTGTGTGTGTGTGTGTGTGTGTGTGTGTGTGTGTGTGTGTGTGTGTGTGTGTGTGTGTGTGTGTGTGTGTGTGTGTGTGTGTGTGTGTAGGTGTGTTTGTGTGTCTGTGTGTGTGTGCTTGTGTGTGCGTGTGTGTATGTGTGTGAGTGTGTGTGTGTGTGTGTGTTTGTTGGTGTAACGTCTCAGCTGTTTATGTGTGTGTGTATGTGTGTGTGTGTGTGTGGTGTGTGTGTGTGTGTGTGTGTGTGTGTGTGTGTGTGTGTGTGTGTGTGTGGGGGTTGTGTGTGAATAATAACATGCATGTGTTTGTGCTAATCTCTGTGTCTACACTTTTAGTATTTGTGCATGTGTTTTGTGTGTGTGTTTTGTGTGTGTGTGTGTGTGTGTGTGTGTCCGTGTATGTGTATGTGTGTGTGTGTGTTTGTGTGTGTGTATGTGTGTGTGTGTGTGTGTGTGTGTGTGTGTGTGTGTGTGTGTGTGTGTGTGTTTATTTTGATTTGTCTGTTTGTGTGTGTATGTGTATCTGTCAGTCTGTTTTACAGTTTGTGTATGCTCGTGTATGGAGAACAGGACAAATGTGGTCAGCCAGGAGAACAGTCCAGGAAGTCAAACAAATACAAACACGCAGGCACACGCACACACACACACACACACACACACACACACACACACACACACACACACACACACACACACACACACACACACACACACACACACACACACACACACACACACACACACACACACACAAACAGACACACACACACACACACAAACAGACACATCAAACAGCTTTGATGAATATTTAATGGATCATATTCTCTCTATTGATGATGTGTTCATTACAAAGGTGAGGCAGATAAAGCTCTTAAATGATTTGGACATCCCAATAAACCTGTGGAATTTGATTAAATACAATGACGCCATTGAATGGGAAACAAGTGACACATTCTGAAATTAATCACTTCATCAGCGATTGGCAAAACTATTCATGGAAACGGAGCTCTGAAACAAGCTCCAATCAAACCTCCTTCAATCCCTGGGGGGAAGAGCCTGGATGTTTTGATGAGGTAAATACGCCCAAAGCCATCGCTGGCAGGCAAACAGGCTGTCAGAAGGGATGCATACGACCTTCCTGGAGAGATTGGCCACAATCACGGCAACAACAGAAGCAATGCTAGCGACTAAAACCTAGCTACGAGGAGCACAACAACAGCCAATACAGGAACAAAAGCAACTACAATGACAACAACAACGTTGCATAGTATCAAGTCTCTATAGCAGAATTTCTCAAATGGGAGTATACACACCCATAGGGGGTACTTTGAAAGTTATCAGGGGTAACTTGGAAAATGTCTTAAAAAACAAGGAGAAAGGAGAATCTGCTACAGAAGCACCATTTGTTTGTGTGCACAAGCTCTTACCGACCTCAGGCTTTGTGCTTTTTCGACGAAGAAATAAGTGAAGAGTTGCATGACTTTCCCCACATACGGTCACCCAAAAAGTGATGCAAAATGCCTCATTTAAGTTTTCCCTCCATAAAATGTTTGTGCTGGGGAAAGGGTACTTGGCTGAAAAATATCTTTGCTATCTACCACTCTAATACAAATAGCTTGAGAACCACTCTCTAGCAACAAGGAGAGCCACAACATTAACATAAGGGGCAGCTTGAAGAACAACAATGAAAATGAAAGGGAGATGATGTCAACAACAACAATAACCATGACATCAGAAACAACAACACAAAACGGAAACAGCATCATCACGAGCAAATACAGCACAAAACAAAGACAAGAACAATAACCATGACAACATCAGAAACAACAATACAAAACGGAAACAGCTTCATTGGCAGCAAATACAGCAAATGAAAACGAAAACAACAGCAACAAGACAGATGACCATGTCTCTCTGCTTGTGTTATGTTGGATACCCGATGCAAAGCAACATGCAGTTGCGGGTGGCCTGGCGTGGTCTATGCATGTTCCGTCATGGCAGTGTATTGACATCCATCAAAGGACAGAAACACTGTTCTCCCAGACCGAGGATGTGATCACTCTTTTAGCGCATTTCCCACAAAGAGACATACTGCATGCTGTGAAGACATTTGCCAGCGTTCCCTTGATGGATGGACCCGCCAACCAGACACACAAACACACATACATCTGCACAAACACATGGACAGACCCATTCCATCACATAGACACACAAACACACACAAAAGCAGACTCAAACACACACACACACACACACACACACACACACACACACACACACACACACACACACACACACACACACACACACACACACACACACACACACACACACACACACACACACACACACACACACACACACACACACACACACACACACACACACACACACACACACACACACACACACACACACACACACACTCATACAAAGAAGGGCCAGGTCCCAATGGACAAAAGGCGTTTGTTAACAACTCTTCAAATCTTTTTCCTTATTAGGGGGAGAAGGGACAGAAGATGTCTCCTGCAAACCATCCTCAAAGTCCCCACTCTGCTGACTGGCTACCCCCAGGGCCAATTAGGACCCTGTTAGTGCCGCTCATCATCTGCACATCCAGATGAACGGAGAATAACATGTCCCATACGCGACACGCTTTGTAATGGGCAAGATGGGAAGATGAGAGAAAGACGTGAAAAATAGCAAGATGGTAAATTAATAATGAATGTAATGAGTCAAAGGAAAACTTTTATCGGCTCCTTCAATATGCTTTTTTTAGTTTATGTAACAGAAGGCTGCATCGATGAATTAACAAGTATGTATTGTTTCAACAATGGACTAATGGATGGATGATTGAAACTAAAAAGGATGTCATTTATAATGTATTCTGTGCATATGTCGTTCACAACCTGTAGTTCCTGTAATGTGTATGCACTCTATTTTGTGTACTAGTCATTCATAGTTGATTGTTGCTGTAGTTTATTGGAGATAATGGACACATACATAGAGTCGTTGACTTTTACTGTATGCATGTAGAAAGCACATCTGCCGTGTCAGCAGAACTCCCTGCTGTTTAGTTGAACCATTTGCTGTATGAATGTTTCAGAGCAGAGAGAGAGAGAGAGAGAGAGAGAGAGAGAGAGAGAGAGAGAGAGAGAGAGAGAGAGAGGAGAGAGAGAGAGAGAGAGAGAGAGAGAGAGAGAGAGAGAGAGAGAGAGAGGGAGGGAGAGAGAGAGAAGAGAGGAGAGAGAGAGAGAGAGAGAGAGAGAGAGAGAGAGAGAGAGAGAGAGAGAGAGAGAGAGAGAGAGAGAGAGAGAGAGAGAGAGAGAGAGAGAGAGAGAGAGTAATTGGAAATCTATAGAGCTGAGTGCCACACGGCAAGCCGCATGTGGCCACTAATGTGCCACAGCGTGCGGTTATTAATGGTTTATGGCAATCATTCTGCAGCACGCGCAGTAATTGTGGCGGGAGAATCATAGACGACAACCTCTAGCTGCCATGGCTGACCCTCAACCAATAATTTCCACGGGGAGCCCTGTCCATGCGAACATTCAACCGGACGTAACACACATGCTCTCTGAAGTGTAGTCACGCATAAACACACACATGCACACATTCGTGTGTCAAGTCAACATACAAATATACATGAACGCACACACACACACACACACACACACACACACACACACACACACACACACACACACACACACACACACACACACACACACACACACACACACACACACACACACACACACACACACACACACACACACACACACACACACACCCATGAGCATAAACATGAATGCACATACACGCCCATACATAATTCAGGCTATGAGACTGGGAGGTGGACTTTGAGGGACTTGTAAGGGTTGTTTGGGAAGTTTGGGTTTGCTTGTGAGGCTGAGGCGGAAGCAAAAGCCATCGTTTTAAGTGGACCTCACAGGAGGGTGTGAACTGCAGTAGCAAAAACAGTTGTAAATATTTCATGCATTTCAGTGTATTTAATGGTGTGTGAGTCTGTGTTGTGGGTCCATGTCTTTGCACTGGCGCTGAGTTTGTGTTTATGTTAGGGTATGTGTAAGTGTGTGTGTGTGTGTGTGTGTGTGTGTGTGTGTGTGTGTGTGTGTGTGTGTGTGTGTGTGTGTGTGTGTGTGTGTGTGTGTGTGTGTGTGTGTGTGTGTGTGTGTGTGTGTGTGTGTGTCGATTCGATTTCATGGACGGGATGTGTGGATGCATTTGTGTTGTAAGTGTGTGACTATGTGTGTTTGTATACATGTACTATACCAGTATAACATTGTGTGTGATAGTGTGTGCTTTTTGCTGTGTGTCTTCCTGTGTGCGTGCGTGTTTGTTTGTGTGATTCTTTGTGTATTGGATGCATATGAGCATAAAGGGGTAGTGGGCAGGTAGAGAACGGACAAAATGGCGCCCCCCACAGCAGCCAAACACTTAGTTGGCTTTTTAATGGCATACAAAGCAAGCAATTGGTGAGAAGCCCCCAGAGGAGCATAAAACTGGTGTAAAAAGTAATAATGGTTTCTGAGAGCACAGAAGAAAAAAGGTGGCCAAATCAATAAAAATGGATAGAGGTTGGATCCACACTCACAACAGTATGGGGTGGGAAAGGTATCACACAAAAAATCTCCCATTTTAGAAGATGTTTCCACAGGGCTTTAGTTTAGTTTTTATGAATTATATACTTTTTTGAAAGCTTTCAACAATCCACTGTAAATGTTCTCCAATTCCTGAGAGTACCTTGTATTCCTTTTATAAACGTGAAACATTTGAAAAGCTGTAAAATGCCAGTTTTTGACAATAGAATCCACAACAGCCATTTTGTTTTACCGACAATTTTAGCTTGTTGGTCGTTAAACATATCGCAGTTAACTTTTTAGAGATGGACAGTGACCGCTTCCAAACAGCAGACAGATGTTTTTGATTACACCCCTTCTGAAAGTTCGGATGAAGTATCACGTTTAACAATTTGCAATTAATTGTTACTGGTTCTAAATAAGCAATATAGTTAGTGCTGCACACAATATATGATTTTGGAAAGTACAGCGCCAAAACTCTTTTAACCATGAAGAGCTGGATTGGATCGAAGACAAGAATACAAGAAAAGTTTGTTAATGCAACAATAAATAAAATGCATTGGGTGGGCTATAACATATGTACAGGTTCCAATCGCAACTAAGAGACATCCAACCATGTAGTTCAGTGTTTTTGTGCAGTGGACAGCATTTCTTTAACCACAAGCAAATCAAACGTTATAATGCAAGCAGTATACTTTAGGAAGGTATTTGGTTGTCATCAAAGGGGGTATTTCATCAATCACCAACAACCCTGGAGCAGCATGGTATATCTTTGACAGCGTATGTGTTGATGTAGGCTATAATGTTTAGCTTGAAATCCAACTGACACAATAAATTGACGCTTTACCTTTCCAAAGAAATTGTAAAAGAAGGCGGCAGGTGTTATTATTTAATGAAGCCAATCCTCTCTCTCTCTCTCTCTCTCTCTCTCTCTCTCTCTCTCTCTCTCTCTCTCTCTCTCTCTCTCTCTCTCTCTCTCTCTCTCTCTCTCTCTCTCTCTCTCTCTCTCTCTCTCTCTCTCTCTCTCTGTCTGTCTGTCTCTGTCTCTCCCGCTCTCTCTCTCTATTTCTTTCCGTATATGGTAACGCTTTATATTAAGGTCCTTGTATTAAGTCTTAGTTCTGTAATAAAAACGTTGCGCGGTGCATCTCACTTCCCGTCAAGTTGAAGGACTGCTCCAGATGTGCAGCTCAGAAGAATGACGTATCTGAAGGATGTTTTTTAGCATCTTGGGAAGTGGTTGTTTACACCCATCAAACTCTGCCAATTACCCAACTTACGGAACGACCAACTGGGAAAGTATGGAGGTATCTGTATCCCTTTGGTTATTTGGTGGGATGACAGTGTTGTAACGTCTCTGTCTTATCACACCTGGTGCCATCGAAAATTAAGAAAAGAGAGACAGTGATAGAGACAGAATGAGGGAGAGAGAGAGAGAGAGAGAGAGAGAGAGAGAGAGAGAGAGAGAGAGAGAGAGAGAGAGAGAGAGAGAGAGAGAGAGAGAGAGAGAGAGAGAGAGAGAGAGAGAGAGAGAGAGAGAGAGAGAGAGAGAGAGTTTTACTAAAAAGTCAGAGTTGACGTCTGAGATGCAAATTAGGAGAAGCTTGTGAAGGCGTTGATTTTTAATGCAGGTGCTGTCATATCCGAAATTGCTCTCCAAGGACATGGTATCTTTACCTCATTATCTCCTGCTGGTGTTTTACACCACCAGACTATGACATGATTTCTAATAAAAAATGTGCCTGAGTAGTTTTAAAATGTGTTGTCTTTTGCTTGAGCGTCACCTCTGAGCTCCACTCTCCTCTGATCTTCTAATGTGATTACCAGACCTTTTTGCATATCATATAAATGTCTGAACCGTAGAATGTCTCTATCGCTCTGTAAGAACACCTTCCTCTCCTGGGACCTCTCTTGACCTGCCTGTTTCTGTCCTGTTGTCATTAAGGGTATAAGAAGATAAAATAATATGTAGGTAGAGATTGTTATCTGAAAAGTCACATTTCCATTTGTAAACTTGTAATATGAACGTGCCCATCCATGTTAAAATGAATCCTATAGAGCATTACATAAAAGTGTCATATGCAAATCATATTGTTTTTATCAAAATCTTTTCAATTTTTCAGTTTTTATTTTGAATTCATTCAATTCCCTGCTGATTCTGACCACCAATGTGGTATATTTCTCAACAGCAAATGCAAACGCATGTCATGCTGGGAAAATTCATTAAAGGGGATATTTTATGAAAACAACACTTTTCCTGTGATTTGGGGTATTGTGTAGGGTATTGTGAAAGTACCCCGCCTACAGTTACCAAACGAGCCAGTCAGTTTTGGCTCCCTCATCTACGTATGAAGGGGGCACAGTTGAATATTACTTCCCACTTCCCCAATCCCCTACAATCAGAGCATAGCTACAATTTTGTGGACCAGCGGACTAGCATCTCCGGCGGGGGAACCCGGCGGCAGCTCAGCTCCGGGAGTACAATCTCTTTCTCTATCGGAGTGCCTCCCCCCGCCGGAGGAGAAGACATGGAGGAGAAAGGGATTGTGCTCTCGGAGCTGAGCTGCCGGACTGCCACCGAGCTACCCCCTGCTGGACTTTTCCGCTCCCGGAGGACACCCGCCAGAGCAGCCGGAAAGCTTCGGCGGCAGTTCAGCACCAAGTGTAAACCGCCGGAGCTGCCCGACTGCCGCTGAAGCTTTGGCGGTGGTCGAACGGCTTTAACGGCGGCAGTCCGGCAGCTCCGGGCGCAGGGAGCTCGGCGGCGGTCCGGCAGCTCAGCTCCCGGAGTACAATCCCTTTCTCCTCCATGTCGCGGTTCATCGACTTCAGAGACTCAAGGCCAAAGTTCCTTTTCCTCAATTCTTCTTAACCATGGCCGAGATATCCCCCACTACGAGTCTTTACTTGTTTTGGAAGTGCCAGAGACGTCAGACGCAGTCTTTATGATTCATAATATCATCCGAGGCGCACATAGCTTTTGGCCGTGATATTAGATATAATATTATATAAATACCCATGTATAATATTATTATTATTATATTATATTATATTATAATATTTTATATTATATTATGTAGATATAGAGCTCCAGGAGTCCACAAACGGCAACCATCCCTTCTCCTTCATGTTGTGGTTCAGTCTGACAGCTCATTGGTCAATGGACAGCAGCTCATTTGCATTAAAGCTACAGACACCAGAAACAGCGCATTCTGAAGGGATTGAAATTGAGGGGAATAGCGGTAGGCAGGTTTTTTTTTCCTAAAAGCTATATCCAGCATACAGTTTCAAAAGCATATTTTCTGGAACTCAAATACTATGTTTACTTGCTATGAAAGCGCCATAATTTGTCTCCTTTAAACGTCCGTTTAAACATGACAACACGATAGCTATCTGATGAGAATGGAGATCACAGCAACAGTCTGAATTGATGTTCAGATTTCGGATATACGTGCGACAACCTATGCATGATGACCGTTCAACCCCCGCAACAATCCCTTGCTCTACAGGCTTTGCACCTGAATGGAACCTCCCACAGTCAGGTTTGTGCTTCCGGGGTCCTCGGCAGAGCGGAGAAGCAAGTTAAACAATGTTGATAATAAATATTAATGACGCAAGGTCGTGTAACAATTACACTTTGAATATTACAGGGATCACCCCTTTAAACCTATTTGCATGTATAATAAGGCGTTGAAATAAGAGGCCATCATTTATTAATGCTGTCATTTATATTTATGACCAGCGCACTTTCAAGTTAGGGGTCGCTGTGCCACGTAGACAGCGATGGCCGTTTGTGGCGTGGTGGGTGCGCCGCAGTCACTCCCGTTCTCATGTGTGAAGGTGAGAGGATGAGCAGAGCTTGGAGTTTTTATGCACACTTCAACTTGTTTATGTTGCACACGTACGTGTATAGTGGGCCTAGCAGAGGATTCCTAATGAGAAACAGGGGAATGTATATTCCTTAAAATTGCAAGAAATGTTAATTACCATATCAATAAATGTACTTCCTTGACACTTTCAATCATCACATTATTCCCCCTTTTCAAAAATCATCAACTTAAACAGTGAGGGGCGGGCCTAAAGGCATACTGGGTATGTATCTTGTTTCCACAAAAGCAATGATGTAGAGGAAAACTTTGTAACTAGTAACTCAGCCATTGAGCATTGCAGCATTAACCCAGTGGTATAAGGGTATCAGAATAGCCCTTACAGATAGTCATAACAAACATCAACATTGCACATTACACAGTGGCTTATTTAAATAGTACGTTGCGTTGACAGATTCACCCTGGCCTGATTTAATTTCCCAACATGTATAAAACAACTGGTTGAAATTGTATTCAAACATTGATATACAGGTTCAAACTGTCATCAACATCCGCCCCTAAAAAAAGCAGTTGAATAATTTTCTTCCCACAGATTTTGAACCAAAGCTTGAGACGAAGCAGTCATCGGTTGAGAGCGTGGGCACAGATCGGCTCACCACCCATCTGCCTTGACTCGACGCTTTCCCCCCCGCTTGGCGCTCCTTCATTCATCACATAACAAGACCTCGAACACAACTCAACACCCGGGAGAGCGTGGAGATAGAAGGGGGATAAAAGAACCAGAGAGTGGGTTGAAAAAGAACCAGACACAACGCTGAGTGAAAGTTACTGTTTGTTTATCACCCTCTGTCAGAGATGTGTCGACGAAGGCGGCCGCTGGGTAGAAAGGGAGGGAAAACTCGAAAAAACTAGGTGAAACAAACTGAAACGGTTCTTTGAATGTTTTAACTGCATCACAAGGGAGAGAGAGAGAGAGAGACAGAGAGAAAGGGAGGACGAGAGAGAGGAACAGAGAAATAAACAATGAGAGGGAGATAGATAGAGGGAAACAGAGATAAACAGAGTGATATATATATATTTACATGTATATATATACAGTATATATATATATACATATATAAATATGTACATATAGATATATATATATATATATATACATATATAAATATGTACATATGCGTATATATAGAGAGAGAGAGAGAGAGAGAGAGAGAGAGAGAGAGAGAGAGAGAGAGAGAGAGAGAGAGAGAGAGAGAGAGAGAGAGAGAGAGAGAGAGAGAGAGAGAGAGAAAAATTGAGAGGCAGATAGAACACAGCGTGACAGCTTTGCCGCCAGTGAAGTAACTCCTCGAGTCCCTGAGCGAACCCCCTCCTGGGCTTCCTCTGAATTGAAGAAACCGGGAGCTCAAAGAAGCAGGTGAGCTTGATAAGCACGCCGCGGCTGATCAAGTGGAGGGAGGGAGGCCTTGGCGGGAACACCGGAGCCTACCCCTCAGGGGGAGAAGGGGAGCTAGATTGTCACGTCGCCTATCAGCCTTCTGCAGAATTGCAAATCACCAGCCGACAGGAGTGACACACCGGGCCCGAAACAGGAAGGAGCCCAATCGAAATCATGACACAGCGCTCAGAGAGAGTCAAACACACAGACATGCGCACTATCATACGGGCACACCGACACACACAGATGCACAGAGGGTGTTAGCTCTGTTTCTGCTTCAGGCGGACTAACAAGCTCTCTCGCAAACACAGACACACAAACACACATGCAAATGCACGTGCACACATCAACACAAACACACACACTCATATACACATCCACACTCACAGACAAACACATTTACACACACACACACACACACACACACACACACACACACACACACACACACACACACACACACACACACACACACACACACACACACACACACACACACACATACACACACACAAACAAAGACACACACACACACATACACGTGCACACATGGTGAAATGTGTGCGTGATTCCCATTTTGGGTTTATTGTAGTGAAAAAAAAAGTCTATTCATATTTCGTGTTGTTTCTAAATGTCAGAACTATTTACGATCCTTTCAGAATATAAATATACCATGTGATTCAGTCTGCTGGCCTTCAGTGCTGAGCAGGGAGGCGAAGAGGACGTTAGAATACTGTTGCAGAGGCCTGTTGTCTTCCTCTAGCCAACGTTTATATATCTTGTGCTTCACCAGGGGGAGATGAAGGCAGGTTTAGGACCGGAAGAGAGCAGGGGTGGGGATCCAGCGAGTTGGCCATTGTGTTACCATGGAGGGAGTCAGACAAAATATGGAACGAGTTGGACTTATTTGTAAGATTGCCTTGAGTGCATGAGAGGAATGAAACGCATGCACCTGTGGAAGAGAGACAGAGAAAGAGAGAGAGAGAATAGTGTTTTTGTCTGTATATTTGTGTCTCTGTACATTTATGTATGGACCTGTGTGATGCTTGTGTCTGTCGAGTGTGACTCAATACCAGCCAATCGCATCTCAGCTTGCTGCAATGCGGTCACCATGGTATCCTAGGTTCTAGTATCTAGAACTCCTCCAACAGTGTTCTAGAACTATTCCAGAAAGACCCCCCCCCTGAATGCTGTTCGGTCGTTTGATTATTCCCCATTGCTGTTTGGACAACTGCTACACTTCTCCTTCCAAAGCACTTGCTCCTTCTCCTTCCCCCCCTTATTATGATGCTGGCTTAGTAGTGTTGCAGGACACCTTGTTGAATCTATTTAAGCCAAAAGCCAAAGTCAGTGGTGACTTGACAACGAACACCCGAGTTTGCATGTCGGACGTCAAGAGCCAAGCATCAGAGGGTCAGGGGTAATGGGTTGTCTATAAACTTTGATGAGGAGTTGCAACCTTGGACACAGGCATATACGCAATACCACCATGACATCACAGCAGCAGATGGGCAAGTGTTTCACGGCCTGTGAAGAGAAGGCTATTAATAACGCTGTATGTGGGAGAAAAAGGGAGATTCACAAACGGCACTTCCAGAAAGTTAACAAAATATGGTGTAAATAACTGGAGGAGGGGAGACAAACGAAATATTCACGCCCTTCAAAAGACGTGTTACAAAACCAAATTGCGTGTTGTGTCCCGGTTTGGGAAAAGAAAGCATACTTATATATAGTAAAGTAAATATAATGAAAAGAAATAAAAGCTTCTGCTAGACCCTGGTGACGAGGAAGCAGATTCAGGGCCATCTGCTCCGTTTTTAACATGGATAGGAGGACATGTTACGCTTTTAGTTTGAAATAACATGTCAGGCTGGAAGGGTCCTTTCAAGTGTTCAACCTCCTCTATCAGATGGCATTTGTACAAACAATTAAATAATAGATTTATTAAGAACATCTAATTACAACATAGAGCATTTATGTAACAGCACTTACACTACAGCACAGACTAATTGCCAGCTTCATCTAAATATAGAATATTAAAATATAGACGATGTACGGGAGCTTACATCCAAACCGACAAGACCATAGGCTTGTTAACTACCCCCACATATATTCATAATAGAATGGAGATCATCAAAAAGTGTTAACTACCTCCAAATATTAAAGCACCAAGACCAGCCAATTGAACTCCCCGAGATAGGGAGTACATGGATGTTGAAACAGAGAACGTTAACTGGGTTAAAACTGGAACGGGGAAAGTAAACCACTGATTTATTAAGATTGAATTTACCTCATCATTACACGAAGGTACAGGTGTGCAAAACGAGATTAAATATTCCAATTAAAACACCCATTTAGGAGGTTAACTACATCATCCAAGCTGTTCTCTCTTAATATCGGATGCCAGTGAATAATGAGTGCAGGTCATTATGAAGTAGTAGAATAGAGTAGAATATTTAAATATTATATATACATGTAGACAGTATACAGAGTATTTATATATATACTGTATATATGAAAATCAGGGTTTAAATTTAATCCATAGCAGAGTAGTAGAGGAATGAGATATTTTGATACAGTCAACATACCAAAGCATCTTTATTACGGCAGACGGGGAAGGATAACTAAGGTGACGTGTCTCCAGCATAATTGACCCCGTTAATGAGGACCTTGTTTTCATGGTTCCCGCCCCCGTAAACCAACTGTGAGGGTTCTCCAAACAAGTGCCAAAAAAGCTCCCCATATCTGCTGAACAAAATTGGCCTATTAATTCCAATTATACTGATCATTGAACACTCAAATGAAAAATGAAGACGTTTCAACTTGACTAATTGGCCCCAGGAGTTAGTGAGTGTATGGGTGTGAGTGTGTTTGTGTGTGTGCGTGTGTGTGTGTCTATGTGTGTGTGTGTGTGTGTGTGTGTTTGTCTGTGTGTGTGCCTGTGTGTGTGTTCTATGATAATTTGTTCATCATGTATATTGGCGGTGTATCAGAGAGCTAGAGAGAGAGAGAGAGAGAGAGAGAGAGAGAGAGAGAGAGAGAGAGAGAGAGAGAGAGAGACAGAGAGAGAGAGAGAGAGAGAGAGAGAGAGAGAGAGAGAGAGAGAGAGAGAGAGAGAGAGAGAGAGAGAGAGAGACAGAGACAGAGACAGAGACATAGAGAGAGAGACAGAGAGAGAGACAGAGAGAGAGACAGAGAGAGAGAGGTGGGGGTGGCAGAGAGGAAGATGAAAGAGAGAGATAATGGGAAATGTATGAAAAAAGGCCAGAGGACAGAAAGGGAAACTTTCCAAGTCCTAGTAATAATTATACAGTATTCAATTGTGTCGATGCTCATGGAAAATGAAAGCTGTCTCATCAGTTATAGTGAAGTAATGTCTCATTCATTCAAGAGGCCCCGGTACAACTGCGACTCTGCTGATCTTTGCATCTCAATTGTGGCAAACCAATACTATTAACTGCTTTCTTCAGCCATAGAGATGGCCAACATGACTGTTTTTATTACTGTAATTATTACACACAGTCTATCCATAAAAGGACAAGGTTTTTTCAATCTATTATTCGTACTAGTATTGTGACATCAATTCAGATATTGCTCTGCCGTAATGTAATAATCACAAAACCTTGTGTGTGTCTAATATGGGAATACGCTGATTTAAGGATGTCAATGCAATAGAGAGGGTAAGAGGGTGATAGAATGCGGGAGCAGGCCAGTTAAAGAGCCATGTTTAAATGCCAGGTGATGGACTGCATTTCAAAGACGTTGGGAGTGGGAGGGGTGTGTGTGTGGGGGGGGGGGGGGGGGGGCGGGTGTGGTGTGGGGGGGGGAGAGGGGGGGGGGGGCGCAGTGACTCAAGGACAAAACAAATCAGGAACACAGCCGGGAGCACCGCCAGCGAGAAGTTTAACTAAACCTGGAGATAAATGTGGCCACTGGGAAAGTGAAATAAAGAGAGAGAGAGAGAGAGAGAGAGAGAGACGAGAGATAAATGTGGAGAGAGGAAAGAGAGAGAGAAGAGAGAGAGAGAGAGAGAGAGAGAGAGAGAGAGAGAGAGAGAGAGAGAGAGAGAGAGAGAGAGAGTGGTATTAAGGGATCCACAATCCATTTGTTGCATGTGGTGATGTCAACCAAAGTCACTTCTCCACACAGTTAGTGCTGAATCCATTTATTCTGCTAATGGCTGCTTTTATCTCGTCCCTGACTCACTGTAAAAAGTACATAAAGAAAACACAGCATTTTCCTAATGCCCCAAAACAACGGCTAATACACACGCAGGCGGGACAGACATGAACTTGGCCACCTCGAGGTGTTGCAACGTTGGCGATACACAGGATAGGGGTGCTGTTGGCAGGGGTGCTGTTTGTGCCAGGGCTGGGGGGGTCTGATGAATGTAAACGGTGTCGAGGCATTGCTGAGTCATTTCACTGCTAAGTCACGCGATTTAAGGACAAGACTTTTTCTGATTATTACTGGAAGGAAACGTAATAAATTGCCCTTTCATGGGGAATTCCAAAGTAGGAGATGCAGAAGCTAGCACTAGCGCAAATGCTACGGCCGTCAATGTACTTTGGTTGAAAATTAAGGTCAAAGCTCACTTCTTTGCTAATACCTCAGGTTTAGGGATGCCATAGATCTGTATCTGTATTGTATTTGTCATTTAAATCTGGTAAACGTTAATCTGTACTTTTTAATTCATATTCCCTGTTTCTGGTTACAATTTCATCAGTAGCCAGATCCTGATGGGAGAGAAAATGAAGCCAGACGTATAAATGTAGAAAAAACGATGAAATACCATCTCTTAAATTGGAAAGATTGTTCTGGAAAATGAATTAAATGTCATTACGCCTTCTCCTCAAATCGGCCTGAACGTTCTAAATCAAAACGTTAGCAAATCATTATAATGGCTTGCGGTTTGTCAATAGCTATCCTCACAAATCCTTTGATTGTCTGTGTTAGCCGGGCCAATGTGCCCACCCCTAATGGGAACCAGGACAACAACTACTTGTTCCTTGTATTATTAAAAGGCTCTTGGATGGGCTGTCACCCTCTCGGTACACAGTGCATCTGTTTCTGCGTCTCAAGGACGACCAGCAGCCCAGCGGGTGTAGAGACCCACGACTTTTGGATAGGAACTTAAACTGTCAGACAACACGGTTACCTATTGGAGACTATTGAACTACTGTATTGTATCCTAATATAGGCATTGTATAGTTACATTTCACTGTGTTCTGTAATGTTGATAACTTGTTACAAGCTCCGTAAAATAATGTTACGACACCACAAACATCTATCACAAATGTCCGATTTTGGAAAGGATATCGCAATCCTCGTAAGAAAGTTGTGTGACAAACTTCCATGTCAGAAGCTTAGGAGGACACGACATAACACTGTAACTTCAATGAATCATGCCATAACATCACAATCCCGGCCCCCGAAATGTTACAATGTTACAGTATGACAATTTCAGTATCAAACGCTATGACATCACGCCCCAGGAGGAAGTGGCCAGGGGGATCCCGGATGGTCGGCTACCATACACTCTGCTACTCTAAACTTTCATGAGATGGTTTACAAACATTGACGCTAAGCAGATTAATAATTCAGTCCTAAATGACTTCAGCCTGAACAATGAATGGGGGAAGGGGGGAGTGTGTAGAGAGAGAGAGAGAGAGAGAGAGAGAGAGAGAGAGAGAGAGAGAGAGAGAGAGAGAGAGAGAGAGAGAGAGAGAGAGAGAGAGAGAGAGAGAGAGAGAGAGAGAGAGAGAGAGAGAGAGAGAGAGAGAGAGAGAGAGAGAGAGGCCAAGAGAGTGAGCGAGACGGAGAGACAGAAGAAGGTCTATGTCTTTTGCTTCTTGCTAAGCAACATAGCCTCAACATAGTGAACTAGCGGTCCATCCATCTGTCCATCTGTATAGCTGCCTGTCTCCTCAATTACAGTAAAAAAGTACAATGGTTAGCTCATTCACCCTCGCTCTCTATCCCCCTTTCTCTCTCTCCCTCTCTCTCTCTCTCTCTCTCTCTCTCTCTCTCTCTCTCTCTCTCTCTCTCTCTCTCTCTCTCTCTCTCTCTCTCTCTCTCTCTCTCTCTCTCTCTCTCTCTCTCTCTCTCTCTCTCTCTCTCTCTCTCTCTCTCTCTCTCTCTCTCTCCTCTCTCTCTCTCTCTCCCTCTCTCTCCTATGCTATCTTTCCATTTCTATCTGCACCACTACTCTCTCTCTCACCCTCGCCTCACTCTCCTTCTCTTTCATAGATTACGACTAACAAACACACACGCGCACACACACACACACTCTTGCAAACACACACACAAAAACACGAACACACACAAACTGTGTGGGCACAGTAATGCTATTCACGGAGGAGGAAAGGTGAGAGGAACCGCTCTATCGACCATACAGGGGAGGAGGGTGATACCTCAGACTCCCCCCCTCCACATACACACACACCCCCCCACCCCGAGCCACCGGGCCACTATGAGGTTCCCACACAGGAGGCATCGGGTTTGACTGGCCTCTTCCACTTTCTCCATTCATCCCCAACTCTGATAAGACTTGAATAGTGAATAATGAGAGAGAGAGAGAGAGAGAGAGAGAGAGAGAGAGAGAGAGAGAGAAGAGAGAGAGAGAGAGAGAGAGAGAGAATAGAGAGAAGAAGAGAGAGAGAGAAGAGACGAGAGAGAGAGAGAGAGAGAGAGAGAGAGAGAGAGAGAGAGAGAGAGAGAGAGAGAGAGAGAGAGAGAGAGAGAGAGAGAGAGAGAGAGAGAGAGAGAGAGAGAGGGGAGCTGAGAAGGGGGGCTCAAATGGGAGGTAGAGAGGGACTGGGTTGGGGTAGGGTGGAGGTGTGGTGGTGGTGCGGGGTTTAAAAGGCGAACGACATTAGTGTAAAAGAGAAGAGCGAGCAGCACAGAAAAGAGGAGTAAATGGAGAGCCTCTTGGGAGAGAGAAAGAGAAAGAGAGAGAGACTGAGAGAGATACAGTGTTAGAGAGAGGGGGAGAGAGGCAGAAAGGCATAGAGAAGAGTGAAGGAGATTAGACGTGCTGGGAGAGTGTGAGAAAAGAAAGGATGAAAGAATGGGAGGAGACAGAAGGGAGAGAGCGAACGATTGGGTGAAGGGGAGGCTGTTTAGTGTTGCATCAGTCAGCAGGTTTGACTGATGTGTGCCACCTGAGAATTATAGAGCACACACACACACACACACACACACACACACACACACACACACACACACACACACACACACACACACACACACACACACACACACACACACACACACACACACACACATAAACATACACACATTGTCAAACATCATACTCAGAGAGAACTTTAATCAACACCCATATGAGAACAGACATAAACATATCATGTCCACATATAAAAGGACATTTGATTAAAAAAACACACACGTAAACACACACACACACACACAAACACACACGCATGCAAACACATACATACACATATGCACAGCCACAGATGTGCGCACACATACACACACTCACCCACCCACAGTGTGGGTCTTGGAGTCCAGAAGAGGACCTCCCTTTAAATGAAGTGGATTAGGATCCACAATGGCCGTCTTTATAACCACTGGAATGTGAGTTTCTTGAGTAGCTGGGGCGACCCCCCCCCCCCCCTCCCCCCTCCCCAGAACCCCAGTAAAGACCTTCAACTATTTTAACTCTTCTAAAACAATATCATCAATCAAGGACTCGCCGGACAGCTGTCGGGGGGCACAGGAATGCCCCACTTAGCCATCACATGGTCGTGATTACCCTGCTTATTATGGGATAGCAGGGAGATGAGCAGTGTGGTCAGTGGGTGGGCGGGGGAGGGGGTAACAGGTTACAACGGGGAACTCTCTCTTCATATAAGTGGTCCATTGTCTCTCCGGGCACGAGCAGTGACGGCTATTGATTAAGCCTATGCACCGTCTCCTCGCAGAATCACACACACACGCACACACCTGGCATCTTGTCGGCCTCTAAATTAAAAGTGCATTAACAGGAAACACGAATGGCCTCCATAAATACGGGGGGAAATTGTGTGTCGCAAGGACTTGAAATTTAAACGCGGTTATTAATCGATTGGAATAATGAGGCTGGATGAAGTGTGCAAGTATTTGAGTTGGTGCGTGCGTCCTTGTGTGTGTGTGTGTGTGTGTGTGTGTGTGTGTGTGTGTGTGTGTGTGTGTGTGTGTGTGTGTGTGTGTGTGTGTGTGTGTGTGTGTGTGTGTGTGTGTGTGTGTGTGTGTGTGACGTCACGTACCGGCGCCGGTCACGGTTGAAGCACCGATCGACACTAATGTTGTTTTTGTAAAAACTTAAACAACCGCACCCGTCGTAACTGCCGCCGTTAATGTAGTCAGTTGCTGAGATGTTCTGCAGACTTGATCTATCATGTGCGCCGTGACGGCGTTAAGGGGTGCTTACAAACAAGCATTGAAAAGCGGCAGGATCTACCAACAAGCATGGGCTGTCCACGACCCTACTCTGGACGCTATGGGTGGATCAAATCCCTACACAGACATTTCAACATTCTCTGGACCACTGACTGAACATCACTGGAATGATTTCCAAATGGCGGAAAGGGCGTTTAGAGAGACGTTGGATACAAAGAAAGTGCAGCAAAAACGGCACTTCCTTTCGTCTGCAGACCCGGGCAAGTGGATGAGACTAATATCACTTCTCAACGGCGTATTCTACAAGAATGGCATATTCAGTGGATTATCATATGGAGAGCCTTTTTTGAAATACACAGCACGCATCCTGAAGAAACTACCAGTGGGCCAACCTTTCCCTGGGGAATTAACATCAGCTTCACTTGCTTCCTGGATTGAGATACAACTCTACTTTGTACGGGATATAATCCAGCCCTATCTTGGGGCTTTACAAAGCCGACATTCCAGGAAAGTAAAACGCAATAAACTTTCATATCTGTGGCAAAACAGAAGAACAAAAGCGATACAAAACATTCTGAATAATAGCGAGTACCCCGCCCCGCCCCCCTGCTCCAGTAAAATCGCACACATACAGCCCTACTATGAGGATAAATGCCAAGGGAATGGCCAAACGTCATCTGCAGCCCCCCTGCCACCCCCACCCTGGTCGGGCCTGATACCATCATCCGAACCAGAGCATCTACTAAACACTGCACATTTCACCGAAGAAGATGTGAAAAAGGTAATTGACAGTTTACCTAATTATAAAGCAAGTGGTGTAGATGGGGTCACGTATGAAACACTCAAAAGCACAAACTCATATAGGACTCTAACAACAATTTTTAATGTATGTCTGGAGAACAAGAGAGTACCCGACTCATGGAAAGGGGCTCTCGTTCACAGAATACCGAAAAAAGATAACATCCCAGACGACCCGACTACATGGAGAGACATATCCCTCCTCCCAACCGTTTATAAGGTGTTCATGAAATGCCTCCTCTCCCGTATTCTACCGTGGCTAGTGGAAAATAATATTCTGTCCACAAAGCAGAAAGCCTACATAGAAAGGCAAGGGATGAATGAACATACTTTTTGCCTTAAGACCGGCATTGATGATTTTAAACACGATTCATCCCGCTTTTACGCAGTGTTTTTAGATTTCCGTGACGCATTTGGAACCCTGGCGCACAACATTATGTTTAAATCCCTGGAAGAAATACATCTGCCTCAGGTGTATATAGACATAGTCAAAGACGTCTATAAGGATTCCTTTATCCAAGTGATATGCGGCAAACAGCTCACGGACCCAATCCCATTACAACTGGGTATAAAAACGGGCTGCCCGTGGAGCGCGGTGAACTTTGTGCTGGCAATCAATGGATGGATACGGTGGATGTGCCAGTGTGCGCCCCTTAACACCTACTCCCCCAACCCCGTGCAGGGGTACGCAGACGACGTGGTAGTATGCTCCCGACACGAAGGCGTTATAAAAGACATGCTTTCCAAGACTGACTCTTTTTTAGAGTGGTCTGGACTACAGGTGAAACAATCAAAATGTGCTGTCTTTTATGAGAGGAGGAGTGGCGGCAATCGCTGGTATCATGCCAAATCAGACACAATCCCAACATTCACAATAAACAATGTACCAATCAGAGTCTTTGCGCGCCACGAAACATACAGCTACCTCGGCCATAAATTCAATATCGCCGGGGAATGGACAGCGCAAGTAGACGAGATTGTCACAGACTACATGGCCAGGCTGGATATGATACACTCCTCTCCTCTCCCTCTGGTTATGAAACTGGAGGCGATCGGGCAGATTGCTCTGGCGAAAATACACCATCTCTTCTCCAATGTTCACATACCAAAGAAGGTACTGTACGAACTCAACAACAAAACTGTACAACGAGTGAGAGAGTGGTTTGGCATGAGCACACACACAACCCGTGACTTCATTTTTCACAGTAAGCGGGAGGGGGGGCTGGGGATAACGGACATTGAATGGACATATATTACCACACGCCTTGCCCATTTATTAAAAATGCTTAACAGCGACGATCAGGCAGTCAGAGAGATCGCCAGAGCCTCACTCATTCTCGACCTGGAGCGGCGCAAGGTCCCGAAAACGAGCGACCTCCCCAGCTTCCTCGGGTTTAAAAAGAAGCCCAGTGGTAAACTGGACACCAATGCGCCAGGGTTTGGCGTAAACTCTGACTGGCCCGATCTGAACGACCTGTGTGACTGGACTGGTGTTTCCCTGGAGTGGAAAAGAGCGGACAACGAGACGGTGAGCGTCTCCAAGTCTGTGATCACGGACCTGTCAATAAATGTGCGCGCAACAGTGAGCCGCGACGGAACATCAAGCGTGCTCCCCACCATCGGCGCGCGCGCGCACCTTCTAACGCTTAGAAAGCAAGAGAGAAATGAGCGCTGGACAGGACTGAGGCTACAAGGGAAGCTTGCCTGCCTCCAGTCAGCTGATCACTCTGTGTCCCACTTGATTCTGAAAAATGCAGCTATCAATGAGGATATCCTCATTTTTACGGTAAAGGCACGCCTTCAGGTGCTGCCAACTAAACTGAATCTGTCCATCTGGTATCCCAATAATCATGACTCTCACTGTCTACACCATGGACAGCGTCAGACCATAGAGTCTATGTCCCACACTTTAAACGGCTGTAATGCTTACTAAGGACTATACATAGCCAGGCATGACAGAATTGTCGACATTATCACCAAAGATGTGTCACCCATGTTTGATTCCTCTGTTTTATTCTACAAACCTTCATGTGTGAAACCAGAAATGTTTCAATGCAATGACCCCCATGTATTTGAAGGTATAACAGCAAATACACCAAATGTCATTGTGATTGATGAGGATAGTAGAGAGGTTTTTCTTATGGGAAGTTGGTTGCACTTTTGACTCAAGTTTAGAGGAAGCGTTCCTCACTAAACAAGTTAAGTACCAACCATTAGTGCAAGCTATTATACGTATTTTAGGCTACAAATGCCAGCTCATTGTTTTTATTTTCGGCAGCCTAGGTCATGTCCACAGGCTGGTGGTCAGAGGCTTTGAGAATGAATGAGGTTGTCCAAATGTAGGGCAAAAGCAGCTTGCAACATATTGCTCAATCTCCTCCATTATAGGCAGCCGAGCTGATTGGAGGAGGAGGTGTTTTCTGTACCCATAGATAAGCTCATGTGTACGTATTGTCTATTCTGTGCATGTTTGACTTAAGCATTACAACATGTTGTTTCGTGGATGTAGGGCATCAAAAGCAACTGAAAATATTTGTGCCCTTGCAATGTATTTTATAAATGCGGACACAAATAAAGACATTGAAATGTGTGTGTGTGTGTGTGTGTGTGTGTGTGTGTGTGTGTGTGTGTGTGTGTGTGTGTGTGTGTGTGTGTGTGTGTGTGTGTGTGTGTGTGTGTGTGTGTGTGTGTGTGTGTGTGTGCGTGCGTGCGTGTTTGTGTGTGTGTTTTTTGAGTTTGTGTTTTGTGTTTAGATAGAGATTAACACTGATCCTCTCAGTTGGGACGGAAGACTGGGGGAGGAAACTGGTGGAGTGAGTATCCGTATGGAGTGATCATGTTTGAGAACTTTGAGCATCTGTCTAGCCACAAACCATCACTCTTGCCTGATTTGGTATCCAGAGAACAAGGTTCCAAATCAGTGGGGACTAAAAGAATCACTTAGGCCTGAAATTGCAGCCATTTCCATTGAAGGCCGAGGCCAGAAGTGTTTGTAATTGTCCACGTGGCTTTGTGAGCGTGTATGTATGCGTGTGTTTGTGCGTGTATGTATGTGTGTGTGTGTGTGTGTATGTATGTGTGTGTGTGTGTGTGTGTGTGTGTGTGTGTAGGTGTGTCATTGTGTATTTTCCTTTTTCGTTGTAGACCGAGGCTGGATGTGTTTATAATTGTCCATGTGGCTTTGTTTTTGTGTATGTATGTTTGTGTGTGTATGTGTGTGTGTGTGTGTGTGTCATTGTGCAAAAATGCCTGCCACAGTCTGTATTTGGGTGTGTGTGAGTGATTGACTATGTTTGATAATGTGATAATAAAGTGATGGTGTCGTTTGCGAGTGAAAATGATTGTGACGGTGTGATGTGTGTGTGTGTGTGTGTGTGTGTGTGTGTGTGTGTGTGTGTGTGTGTGTGTGTGTGTGTGTGTGTGTGTGTGTGTGTGTGTGTGTGTATTGTGGCAACCCGGCACGGCGAGCGAACCACCTCCTCCCAAACAGGACAGCATTTTGATGGGGGAAAAGCCAAAAAGGCACGTTTATCCATAATCCAACATAAAGTCTCTCAAAATGCAAAGAACAAAAAACCTGGGAGGAATCCACTGTCCCTTCCCTCGTGGGTGTAATCCCGTCACCCACGAGGACCGGTTTCTCCGTGCAGGACCACCATGGCTGGGAGAGCCCCGAATAAGTGGAGAAGCAGGCTATTTAAGCCCTGCTTCTCCACCTGTTCCACAGGTGTTCCCCATGTCCTTAATTGGCCCAGGCCGGGTTGCCACAGTATGCAAGCACTTATTAATGTATAAATGTTGTATATGTAATATATATATGTGCGTGTGTGTGTGTGTGACTGTTTGTGTGTGTGTGTGTGTGTCTGTGTGTGTGTATGTGTGTTTGTGTGTGAATGTGTGTGTGTTGTGTATGTACTCTCCATGGCATCTCTGCCCCCAGCAGCCAGCAGCAGCAGGGAGATCAGTGAGCCAGATGTGTGATTTATGGAGTGGCAGACGCTGTGGTGGAGAGGCCTCCAAGGGTGTTCAACATTATTAGCCACAGATGGACGTCTACACTCTCTCACAAACACACACACTTACACAACTTGACACACACTGACACAATCGTACAGACGGACGCATGCCCACAATCAATTACACACACAGGCCCCCTAACACCCACTGGGACAATCACTTACACGCACATCGACACAATCAATCTCTCTCTCTCACCCTCACACCCTCACCCACACACACACACACACACACACACACACACACACACACACACACACACACACACACACACACACACACACACACACACACACACACACACACACGCACAGACACACACAAATGTTAACAGATTCTGCCTCAATCACTTATTCAACCAGACACACACACACACACACACACCGGCAAAAACACTTCCATACACCTGAACACACACCGACACACACCCGCTCACTCCACAGTCTGAAACACGCATCCTTTCATTTCATAATTTGATCCCCGTGCATGTGGCTATTTTCCCTCCGCATTTCACCAAACTTCAAACCTCCTCACCCGGGATTGACCCGGCGGTCGAATCTGTTCTGAGGGTCCTCTTGCGCTGGTCAGGCTGGTCGCTCACCATATGGCTCTAGATCAACAGAGCCAGGCATGGAGGCGGACTGCGGGGCCAGGCTGTCAGTTCTGATTCTGAACTCTAAAAGAGGCTGCTGAATGGAGAATATAATCCTGGAGCCGTAGCTGCAGAGGGTTAGCAGATCACCGCAGAAAGGCCCCGGCAATGAAAATAGCAAGAAACGGAATTCCTTGCGGTTTGTGGAATCCCATCATCGCCCCAGTCCACGCCTACCGATGACAGGTTTCCTCCTGCTCCCATTTCTTCTTGTGTGAGTGCATTCATCTGTTTGACCCTTCATTCATTCATTCACCATTCATCGGCTCAAGCAGTCAGTCAATCAATCAATGAATATTCCACCCAGCCACTTATCT
>OLKM01000796.1:94285-114285 GCA_900291075.1 Melanogrammus aeglefinus
TTGAGGTGTAATGCATTTGAGAAGACATACAGATGAACCAGCTGAAACGCCGCATACATTTTCCAATGCAAATGCTAATCCTGTAATCATTTATTTGATCCATATCTCCACAAGCATTGACAATCTCCCTCTGTCTCTCGCTCCATGTTTTCCCAGTAATTGTCTTACAATGTCTGCACACACATTTTCACACACAGAGCGTTCCCAGATGATTAGGAATTGATCAGCGAGAGGGGGTAGAGGCAGTCCATTGGTTGCTCATTCCCAGGGGTGGTTCCCGGATAGGAATCTGTTCAGGACTAATACCCTGTTTATATGCACTTGGATCCCATTGATTTTCCGTTTACTAATCCTCCTCCCCATAATGCAAGCTGCATCCTGACGAGGGCTCAACCCCCCAATAGGCTAATTCACTGAGGTTCAACGCTTCATGTTATATAAGAAAATAATTATTCACTTCCTTAGTCTGAAGTGGTAATTCAAACACACTCATTTACTACCTGGGAAGTATCTGCGGCCTATATGATGATATGGTCAGGTGGACTACATCTCCCATGATGCTTGAGCTCTATTAGCCAACTCCTTGAAGTGAGGTGTACACTGGGAAGCTGAAAGCCTCCTTGCATGTTGATAAGCACATTCTGGTCTGCGTAAGTGCACGCCCAAATCTTTGTTCAATATTCACCTTGGACACGATGACCTTTACTAAGTGCTTTGAAGGAAATTCCTACATTTATAAGCAGTGGGGGAAAAAGCCTCAGGGTTTTTCTGTATGTATCCTGCAAGCTGAATCAATGGGCAATATTTTGACCTTTGGGGCCAGGGGGCCAAATGAGCAAATGAAAATATTTTGGAGGGCCGGGCCAAAATGCCAAACTCAATTATGCGCATAATATACATTTTATTTCTAGGCCTATAGAAAAAGCAGAAAAGGGCATTGTTTTGACCGCTGGTAAGAGTGCATGTTATTAGTTGGCAATTAAAAGGTGAGGTAAGCTTTCAAATATCATTTATTCAAATAAAATTTCCAAACTGAAAAACAAAAAGTGAAACATTTGACTCATTTTCAGTCACATTAATAACAATGGGCATTTTGAGTTTCATATACTATTGAAACAAGAATTTGCTTAGCTTTCTAAAGACATCACATCATCTTTGTAGCCAAAATAAACAAGACATGCCACTGAACTGTGTAACTGTGTAAAGAAAAGTGGCCCCGTTTTTTAGCCTTTTTGACTTTACATGCCTATATTAAACATTTAATGTTTTCAGAACTGTGCAAAAAAAAAAAAAAGATCAAGTGTCCCATTTCACTTATTATATTTCCACGTTTTTGTTTTCTTCAGTTCTTTTTTTTTACCGTGCAGAAAAAAAGAAAAGGATCAAGTGTCCCATTTCACTTGTTATACTCCAAAATTTTAGTGTTCTTTTTTTCATTCAGTGTGAGAAATCCAGTCTCTGTTGAGCTTTAATAAGTCCATCAAAGTCAGGTTGAATGTCTGAGGTGGAGATGTGAAGCACAGCTGAGAGATGTTCATCAGTGAGAGAGTATCTGTACCTGGATTTGGTAAACTTCATGACTGAGAATGTCTGTTCACATATATAGGTGGATCCAAAGAGAACCAACATCTTCTGAGCATGTGTCCTCATGTTTGGAAAGTTCTCCTCCTTGAGAGCAGAGTAGAACTCTAGCAGTGATACTGATTTAAAGTGCTCTTTCAGTAGTGAATCAGACTGCAGGTCAATGAGTTCAAGCTGAACATCAGAGGGTGCACTGTCAACACTGCAGGTAAAAGGAAAGGAAACCAGCTGCATTTCATCCTCAACCTTTTTGAAACCTTGAAAACACCTTGAAAATTCATCATGCAGTACTCCTAACATGGATAATTACCTGTGCCAGTGATCAGCTGATGGTTTGACTTCTTGCAGGGTTTTCATGTGTTTGAGATTGTTGCTGCCTAGTTGCCTTGAAATTAATTGCAACTTTGTCATGAAGGCTTTCACATGTCTATGCATTTCATGAGCAAAAAGGCCCTTGCCCTACAGATGTTTGTTCGGTTTATTCATCATTGCAGTCACATCAACAGCAAATGTTGAATCTGCCATCCAGTCCTACAGCTTTGGGATGGTTTTGCCTTTCATCTCACAAAACTCTTGTATCTCTGATTTCAGTTCCCCAAAACCTTTTTAGCACTTTGCCAGGCTGAGCCATCTGACAGCTGTGGGGTACCTGAATCACCATGTTCGCACTCTTGCTCCTCCAATAGTGAAACAAACGGCCTGTGATTTAGTGCTCGCACTCTGATGAAATTAACTGTTGTAGAAACAACATCAACCACATGGCTAAGTTTTAGCACTGACTTGCACAAAGCTTACTGGTGAATAATACAATGTATAAACAACAATTTCTGCTCTGCGTTGAGTTTACTCACTTTATCTTGCATTCTTTTCAAAAGCCCAACATTTTTCCCTGTCAAATTCGGACTTCCATCCGTAGTGACACCTGCCAGTCTGTCCCATTCGAGTCCCAGTTAGTCCATGCATGCGTTTACCTCGGTCAACAGATCACTCCCCATTGTGGTTCCTTTCATTGGCCGCATTGATGCCTACTCCTCCGTAAGCTTGAAGTCGCGCGTTATCCCCTGGAGAAATATGAGCAGCTGGGCTATGTCACGGACGTCACAGCTCTCATCCAAAGCCAAAGAAAAAAAGTTGAAGGTTCCTTTTTTGCAGCTAAAACTCCGGATTCTCTGCAATGTCCTCCACCTTTCCCGTCACGGTGCGGCGGGACAGCGGGATGTTTTCAAGCGCTTCTTTTTTCTCTGGGCATAGCATTGCTGCAGCCTCGACAATGCACTCTTTCACAAACTCCCCCTCCAAGAATTGCTTACTGTTCTGGGAGATTTTGTGGGCTATCACAAAGCTGGTTCTGGTCGTTGCTGCATCTCTGGCTGCATGCAGCTTTGTAAAACAGCCTTGTTGTTTTTCTAGCTTTGCTAGTAAATCCGTGGATGTCCGCGCTAGTTCGGCATCATTCAAGTTTTTGTATTTTTCGCCATGATTCTTCTCTTAATGCCGTTTCAAATTGTACTCTTTAAACACGGCGACACGGCCCCACAAACCAAACACACAGGTTTACCCTTGACTTTAGTATAGAAAATAATAAGTAGTCCATATTTGTTTGAAAGTTCTGCATTTGGCATCCAATTTGCTCTTTTTGGCATGAGCCGACATTTTCGCATTTTTCCCGGGTGACAAGGAAGGTCAACAGTTCAGGGGTGACATGGAAGGAAGACAGGTTGTCAATCACACGCATTTCACGTGCACAGTTGACGTGCACGATTGCGTGCACTTTGAGAACAAATGGGCTTCAAAATAAAAGCAATGCTGTTTTAGTCCACCCATAAGATAATTAGAAAATATATTTTTATTTTTTATATTTTATTTTATTTTTTATTTTTTTATGTAATCTTTCGCGGACCGGTCAGAATCATCCCGCGGGCCGCATTTGGCCCGTGGGCCGTACAATGCCCAGGTCTGGGTTAGACCAACCATCACCACACACACTCTCACAGAGATCTCCTGCATGGCACCATGGAGCACCAGGTCATACGTAATTTTCTCCAAACTTTTAGAAAAAGAAATTGTCACATCACCATCCTCTGTCATTGCCCGAAAGAGAGTTCTGTGAAAGTAACCTAGGTGGAAGGTGGCATTTTCTTTGTTACACCCATGCACAATTATTTTTTTCATAAGACTAAAATTTTAGGTTATGGCACAAAATGAAACTAGTTGTTTCTCAAAATGCATAGTTACCTTTCGCTACCATGCCTATGGAACCTCTTGCCATTAATAACCGGATAGAAAAGACGATTGACGGTAAATATGCTCATGCAGCTCATTTGCATGGCTCTGGAACTAGAGGAACTGTAAGAGATTTAGCCTCATCAATAGTCGTTTTGTTTTCAGAACAGACTTTGGTTTGGGGAGCCAATATTTAACCGTCATTGTCTTTTTTCTTTCCTCCTTCAAGCCGGAAAACAAGCAATTCTTCCGAGACGACCCTTCATTTGTCACCCGTAATGGAAGGGTATAACAGGATTATAACAATTAAATACAAAAAACATGACAAATTAAGCAAAAAATGAAAAAAAATTAAGTATCAATATTTGTCACTTTTCGAGGCAATTTCTAAATTATTCTCTTATTTCAAGACAGCTTGTGAATGTGACTGTTTTAAATGATCAGTAAGTCTGTTTTCCTCCCTGAAAGTCCGTTTTCCTCCCTGTTTTAAATGATCAGTAAGTCTGTTTTCCTATCTGAAAACCATTGACCTGCCTCTCTCTCTCTCTCTCTCTCTCTCTCTCTCTCTCTCTCTCTCTCTCTCTCTCTCTCTCTCTCTCTCCTCTCTCTCTCTCTCTCTCTCTCTCTCTCTCTCTCTCTCTCTCTCTCTCTCTCTCTCTCTCTCTCTCTCTCTCTCACCCTCTCTGGTCGCAGTGGCTTCCACATTCTTGTCCTCTCGGTCGATGTGAGGGGCAACTGATTAAAGGGCGGGTGCATTAGTAAATTCAGAAAAAAAGAGTAAAAACACCAAAAAGCTTCACATTTCAATATCAGCATTTCTAGATAAAGATGGAGAGAAGAGTGATTGCATGGAAAAGGAGTGTTTCAAAGGGAAATGTGCGTGATACGGCGTATTTAGCTGAGGAGACAAAGATAGAGAGAAAGAGAAAAAGGGAAAGAGAAAAATAGAGAGACGGAAGGAGGAATGGAAAGGTGATAATGGCTGAGGAAAGAATGGGGCAACCTGGCCTCTCAGGAATCTGTGAAATGAGCACAGACGCTAAACTCAAAATCCTTGTAATCCTCACGGAAACACGCCAATTTCCGTGATATGGCCACAGATTTAGCTCCAATGCAAGTTAACGCCAATCAAATTCCGCGGCACACACACAGATCCCTGTCTCAACAACCGAGTCGAGCACGGGTGCTTAACTCAAATTCGGTGGTGGCCTCACTGAAATACTTAAATTGTCCGTGATATGCCAACGGAATTTGCTCCAATGCTCATATTCCGTGGCACACACACAGATCCCCCGTTTTAACGTCAACCTGGTCTCACAGGGATCCGTGAAATGACCATATATACAGTATATATATATATATATATATATATATATATATCAGTGCTGTCAAGCGATTAAAATATTTAATCGTGATTAATCGCATTAATGTCATAGTTAACTCAAAATTAATCGCGAGTAATCGCGATTAATCACATTTTTTTTTCGATGATAAATATCCCATGATTTCTTTGTCCAATTATTTTTTCTTTTTTGAATGCTCTTATCCACATGGAGAAGTGCATCGGCTTGCCTTGTGCAAATGTTTTTTTTATTGATAACAACATTGGCATATACTGATCAAAACAGGACGATACAAAAAGAAAGCTTATAGTGCAATTAAACGATGAACATACAAACATACTGCCTTGAAAATAGCAGTCAGGCTACTGCTTCTTTGTTTTGAGCCAAAAAAAAAAAAAATGCGTTACACGCGCAATAATAAAACCGAGGAGGTTAGACCGAGGAGTAGACCGAGGAGGTCTATTCTGGTCTATTCAATTCAAGATCAGTGTGCGAGAATAGGAATATAGTGCCGTACCGTCGATATGAATTTCATTCATAGAAATTCAGAGAGTATGGTCAATGGTCAGATACAGATATCGCTATAACATTAATTGATATCAATGTAACGTGAAAGGATGTAATTATAACGCCAAGAAAATAAAGGCTACATGGTGATAATTATTTAAATATAATTAACTTATAAAGCGTATAACGAGATAAGGAAACAAGTTGTGGCCCAGCAGAGGATGCATTTTAACCGAAATCATGGTTGCTATGGTGGTTGCCATCGACCTCCCCCCCATATCTTTCAATTTTCCACAGTTTCGACTTCGCAATTAATAAGTTACTTTTGTAATCGCCTTGACTTATTTTTTTTAATCACTGCCTGGTGGCTAGTTATGTCACTCTGAGAGATGCACACTGACATACAGTAGTGACACAGCCTATAACCTATTCGTGAAGAGTGTGTATTGACTATTTCTGGTTGTTTGAAATGCTCATTGCAAGGTTCCTGTCAAATATACTACAATGATCTATTAGGAGGCCGAAGCCCCAAAGGAAGTGATGAAATAGGTAACTTCTGAGTCAAGGTAATAAGTAAGCTATAGACCTGGGGTCTCTTTTATATCAACAGGGGTCTAAATGGACGCACACGATTTTTAATTTAGGGATTCCAGCCCTACAAGAAATTACTCAGCAAGTGCTCCATCTCGTTGCACCTCACCCAGCAGCTCACTTGCAAGATTCTGGCATGAAGTTCTTCCCAGACCTACACCCTAGCCATCCAACATGCATTTCTGAGAATCAGGCCTCTCTTTAACAATCACAAAAAGGTATTACCTTATTACCTTTGATCTTTTGACCCCAGACTTCAGAAACTTGTCCACAGGCCAGCTGTATCTACACACCTTAAGGCACAAATTTACGCCTCCATCCAACCAAAAATGGGGACCAGAAACTAACCTGAATTATGCACATTTACCTTACTGTTGGAGGTCATTCCCCTTTTCCCGCCTTTTCAGATAGCTAAAGATGCCAAAATGTATACACAATTCCCAGGGTCCCGAAAATGACATATCTAAGATTTGGAGTTCTAGCTCCCTGTTTTATGGATAAAGCATCTCAGAAGTGTCGCCAACCAGACCTAGTGGATCAGAATGTGGTAGAAAGGTTGAGAGATAGGAAGGTCCTACCACCCTGAAACTTGACTACCTTATTCTTGGGCCTAACTGGAACCCCAACACCGAAACTGGGCCCTCTCTGATCCAGGGCAGGGAGGGGGGGTCTGAGGTTTGGGGTTAGGGTTAGGATTAGGGTGAAGATTAGGGTTAGGGCTATCTTTTTTTTCTGAGAACCAGCATTTTCACAGGGTAATCTGAAGATATGCCCTGGTTAAAGGTCTAATAGACAGAGATTATATGTCTTGTCAATTTATTTAGATACATTTCTAGCAACGGCTCGACACCACCACCACCGGGACGTGACAACAATTCCCCATATTCATATGGGGAGGGGGGATGCTTGTGGACAGTAGGGGTACTCTTGACATAAATAGGATGGACACTAAGTAGGAGGAACGACCTCTCACACATGATAACTTCAATAATAATTTATTCAAATAGTCCTGTCTCGTTAAATCAATGAGCTTGGTGTGGGAGGGGGCGGTTGATGGCAACCACCATAGGATTGTTGTATTGACGAATTCTGCGCAGCCCACCCCCCCTTCTGAAGTCGAAAATAATCTCCCTTTTGAAATGCATTGTCTTAAAATTGAATTAATTTAATATCAAAATATATATTATACATACAATTATTTCGGTATAATATTATAAGTAGACCATGAGGTCTGTATCTGACTATTCACAATCCACTTCCACCAATCAAAACAACCTAGAGGGTTGTTATATATATATATATATATATATATATATATATATATATATATATAATATATATATATATTATATATATATATATATATATATATATAGTATATATATATATATATATATATATATATATATATATATATATATATATTTATATATATATACTGTATATATAGTATTTATATATGTATTTATATATACTGTATATTTACTATTTATACATATATTTATTTATTTAATATATATATACGGAGACCACCAGACCTCCTTGAAGCAACAAAATAAATAAATAAATAAATAGATATATGTATAAATATGTATGTCATGGCTTGTCATCATTGGAGGCAATCTCAATGCAGAGAGATATAGAGATGAGATTCTGCAACCGGTGGCAATCCCATAACTCCACAGTCTGTGACTGAACTCTATCCTCCAAGATGACAACGCTCGCCCCCACAGGGCGTGGTTTATCAGAGTCTACCTCCAGAATGTGGAAGTGGAGAGAATGGAATGGCCTGCTAGCAGTCCTGACCTCAACCCCATTGAAAACTTGTGGGATCAGCTTGGGCATGCTGTCTGTGCCAGAGTGAACAAACAATCACGTTGGCTGACTTGCGATAAATTCTGGTTGAAGAATGGGATGCCATCCCACAGCAGTGTGTGACCAGGATGGTGACCAGCATGATGAGAAGGTGCCAGGATGTTGGGGCTGTGTATGGTTCTTCCACATGCTAAGGCTCCTGTTTTTTAAATGAATTGTTTAATTCCCAATATGTCTTTTTTCTTAAAACTTCAATCATCCAATCCACCAAACACAAAACGAGTCAATGGCAGAATAAGCTTTTTGGCATTGGCAGAGAAGATTTGGCAAATTGTTCATGGGCGCAAACCACATACTCGAATTTTGAGTTAGGCGTCCGTGGTCATTTCACAGATTCCTGTGAGAGCAGGTTGAATGGGGACATGTGAGAACAACAGCAAACCCTCCCATCTCCTGTTCAATCTTCCTGGACTGAGTGAGAGAGAGATAGGGGAGCAAGAGGGAGCAAGAGAGAGAGAGAGAGAGAGAGAGAGAGAGAGAGAGAGAGACGAGAGAGAGAGAGAGAGAGAGAGAGCGAGAGAGAGAGAGAGAGAGAGAGTGCTCGAGAGAGAGAGAGAGAGAGAGAGAGAGAGAGAGAGAGAGAGAGAGAGAGAGAGAGAGAGAGAGAGAGAGAGAGAGAGAGAGAGAGAGAGAGAGAGAGAGAGAGAGAGAGAGAGAGAGAGAGATTATACAGCAATAATTAATAAATAAACACACATTAAAACACAGAGTTAAAAAGGAGCTTCCCCTCCTGCACAGTGCATACTGCTGAGGTGAAGCACCAAGTCCCTGAACTCTTCCATTGTGCCCATTAATGAGTGGTACATGAAGTCCACCCTGACTCTGGCCTTCACCAGGACCCCAAACATCTCTGCCAGCCTAAGGCCTGTCTCGCCCTCTACCTGGTTCTTCCTCCTTTGTTAAACAGCCATTTTGGCTTGCCCGACCACAAAATTCGACAAACACCATTTTTTTTTAATTTTCCTTACCGTAACCAGCACCAAAGATAAAAGCAGATTCTGACCAAACCTCTCCACAATTTAAAAACACTGTTTTTAAAATATGGAAAAGGGCTCTCAGTCTGTGACGCTCCAAATAGCAATGGACTATAGTCTCAGTTTTTTCACCGAATGGACAGTTCTCGGACACCGTCGGGTTGATTTTTCCAATGAAACTATTCACAGCCAGAGCCCGTTGCAGGATCCTCCACTGCAGGTCTCCTGTTATTTTGTTTAGGGGAGGCTTCCATACAGATACACGACCCTGCAGACTCTCCACACTGTGTCCCTCCTATTGCTCAGTTTGTGTTTGTGTGTAGCCACCACACAGTACTTATATATGCTTTTCCCTGAAAGTAACTGTAAATCCATCCTGGACTTGGATAGGCCCATAGGTTTCACCAGTCCTGTCTGGTCCACCGATCTGGAAATGGATCCCCTGGTACATCTGGTACATCCGCCCTGCTGAAGTAGTCCCTCAGCATCTCTTGCTCCTCTCTGGGCAGTCTGCTAATCCATTGGTTCATGATGTCTCTGGTGTGCCGGCTGGACCTCAGACCCAGGAGAGAAGCCACAGCCTCAGTGTTGTGGAGCCCGGGCTCTGCCACGTCCACCACCTGCCTCAGCTTGACCACCCCAGTGGAGCACAGGCGCTGAGTGAGGCCAGGGCTGCTGCCATCTTGCATGTCCAGCCGAGCTCCACACACCAGGGGCTCCTCCAGTAGCCAGAACAGAGACGCAGCAGGCACCAGTCTGTCCCCTTTAAAAAAGAGTCCATGCTTTGAAAACACCACGATAAAAAGGCAAACTACACACATGAAAAAAAACACAATTCAATAAAAGCAAATATTTGTCTAAGAAGAGGCCAGCTATCTTCCTTAAAATTATGCCTGTTACCTGTCTCCAGACGACATCATTATGACCCAAGAGGTACCACTGGATGAACTGCGGCCTGAAAGCCGCCGCTCTGGTCCCCAGGTGAACTAACCCCTGCCCCCCTCATCTTTTGAAAGATATAATACACACTGATGAACCCAATGCAACCTGTCCCAGAAAAGTTTAAAATTACCATTTGCAAGAGCCCAGCACGGGGTTCTAAACATTTCAGTCTGCGCCACAAGGTGGACGCTCCAAGATTATTATTAATTAGGACCCTTCCTCTGTAGGACATGTGGGGAAGCAGCCATCTCCACTAAGCCAGCTTCCCCTCCACCTTCTCCAACACACCCTCCCAGTTCTTTCTTTCACTCTGTTCATCCCCCAGATGAATCCCCAGGTATTTAACCCCCCCCCCCCCCCTCTTCCAGCTCAGCCCCCCCGGCAGCTGGCGCAGACCCGCAGACCACCTCCCAACTGCCAGTGCTTCACACTTGGCTCAGTTCACTTTGGCAGCTAAGATCTTCCCAAATGTATCAACAATCTCGCGCAATTTATTAATGTCCTCCTGATTAAAAAAAAAAATGATGATGTCATCTGCATAGGCTGATGAAATAAAATAAATTGTTCAAAAGGTAGTGGTGCTCAACCCGATCAAAAGCTTTTTCCTGGTCTAAAGAAACCAGACCAGTATCTAAACACGAAGAACTGGAGACTTCCAAAATATCTCTAATAAGTGATACATTGTCACCAATGGACCTGCCGGGCACACAGGAATTCTGCGACCGGTGAATGAGCTGGTCCATCACCTTCTTCAGCCGGTTGGACAGGACTTTTGAAATCAGTTTATAATCTACGCACAGAAGTGAGACGGGCCTCCAGTTCTTGATCTCCTGCAGGTCTCCTTTCATGGGCAGCAGAGTGAGCACAGCTCTCCTGCAGCTCTGTGGGAGAGAGGAGTCCTCAAAGCTCTCTTAGAAAACCCTGATTATGTCTTGCTTAAGTTCAGCCCAAAGAACCCTGTAGAATTCAGAGGGAAACCCATCGATGGCGGGGGCCTTACCCCCCTGTATACTCTGCAAGGCAGCAAACACCTCCTCCTCAGTCAGGGGCCCCTCCAGCTCCCTGTTGGTCTCCTCTGACACTGTGGGCAGGTTCTCACAGAACAAGTGATAAACAGCATCATCTGCTTGTCCTACACATCCTGTGGGGCAGGATGTGGTCCTGCCCAGTAGGATGGGGAACTCTGACGCAACTCGCCTGGAGTTCAAGGCAATTCCTCTGCTGGAACTTGAAAGGGTGATAAAGGCATCGAACCCAACAACTTGTATGTTGGATCCCCTCCCTTCCAGGGTTCTCAAGGAACTTCTTCCCACGGTGGGGCCTGCAATCCTCTCGCTTATGAATCTCTCGCTTTCAACAGGAATTGTTCCCTCCAATTTAAAGGCTGCAGTGATAAAACCGCTACTCAAAAAGCCTGGCCTAGATCCTGAGTTAGTCAGGAACTATCGGCCTGTATCAAATCTGCCCTTCCTGTCCAGGGTACAGGAAAGGATTGTAGCAAAGCAAATTGTTGATTATCTGATGAGGAACAATCTCTTTGAACCTTTGCAGTTGGGGTTCAGGAATTTTCACTCAACTGAAACTGCTATTACAAGAGTTGTCAATGACATCCTTCTTGCTTTGGATAAAAATACATGCTCAATGCTTGTGCTACTGGACCTGAGCGCTGCGTTCGACATGATCGACGACAGCACTCTTCTTAACCGTCTTGAGCACTATCTTGGTTTCAGGGGTACGGCTCTTGGTTGGCTTGAATCATACCTCAGAGATATAACACTATTTGTGCTTCATGAGGGTTTCAGAATCAAAGCACTGCAAATTACGCTTTGGTGTACCACAAGGGTCGGTCCTTGGTCCATTACATTTTGCAATCTACATGCTTCCCTTCGTTATGGTTTTAGGTGTATTTTATCCAGAGCTTCAGAATTATTTTCCACTGCTACGCGAATGACACCCAGCTCTTCATTCATGTAGATTCTGGGGACTCGGCCCAGATCCAGAGCGTTGAGTCCTGTCTGGCTACTGTGAAGTGCTGGATGTCACAAAACTTCCTGGCCTTCAGCTTAACACAAGGAAGACAGAGCTGATAATTATCTGCTCGAAGCGGTACCGGAGAGAGTTTGAGGATGTCTCACTGTGGTTGGATGGCCTCACCATCCCACAGAGTGCATCTGTCAAAAATCTTGGTGTCCTGTTTGACCCTCAACTATGCTTTGACCAGCATGTTAGAAGTGTAACTAGAATTGCCTTTTTCCATCTGAGAAACATTGCAAGAATCAGACCAATGTTATCTGCAGCGGACGCAAAGACACTGATTCATGCATTTGTTTCGTCAAGACTGGATTATTGCAATGCACTGTTCTCGGGATTACCGAGATTAACTCTACCACAAAAAGTCTACAGCTTGTACAGAATGCCGCAGCTAGACTGCTGACCAGAATGAGAAGGTTTGATCATATCACACCTATTCTCGCCTCTCTGCACTGGCTACCAATAACTTTCAGATCAGACTTTAAGGTGCTACTGCTAACCTATAAAGCCTTGCATAGAATATCTCCGTTTTACCTGAAGGACCTGATTATTCCTTATAGTCCTTCTCAGTCCCTCCGGTCAACAGGAGCTGGCCTTCTTTCACTGCCGAAGGTTAAAAAGAAATCGGCTGGACAGAGAGCGTTTGCCTATCGAGCCCCCTTCCTATGGAATAGGCTGCCATCAGTTATCAGGGAAGCTGACTCTGTGGAGCCATTCAATGGAAGCTCAAAACACACCTCTACAATCTTGCATTTGGAACATAAGAGTGTGAAAACAACAGATGCGAAGTGAAGACCACTCTGTTTGCTTGTGCTTTTGTTATTACAGTATACATTCCCACTATGTACTTTTCCGTTCTGATTCACTATTCTGTCTGTTCTAGCGTGTTGCAGGTACTGGACCTGATTCCTGGACTCTCCTCATGGATAACCGGCCAGAACCCCCATTACCATTTTAATATGTGCATGCATTTACCTTTATGTCAATTGTGGCACCCATTGCACTCCTGACCATCCCTGGAAGAAGGGATCCTCTACTATGCGTTTCTTCTCAAGATTTGTTCCTTGATAATTTCAAGGGAGTTTTTTCTTGCCCATGTGGGGGCTTGGGTAAAGGGGGGTGTCATAAACATTTGGCCTGTTAAGCCCTTTGAGACTGTAATGGTGATTAAGGGCTATACAAATAAAATTGAATTGAATTGAATCCTCCTGGTACTCACTGCTATAAAGCTTCACATAGAAGTCCACCGCTCTGTTCCTGATGTCTGCTATGTCTGTGAGCTGATGGCTGTCCTCTGACCGCAGCGCAGGGATCTGTCTACTCTGTCCGTTCTTCTTCTCCAGACTGAAGAAGAACTTGGACGGAGAATCAATCAAAGAAACGCTCTGAAAACATGAGCGGACTAGCGCCCCCTGCCCTCTGGAGCCCAGCAGGTCTGCCAGCACAGCATTTTTAGGTTTGAGGTTCTCAACACAGCCTTCATCTCCTGTAGCTCCACTATATCTAACGCCAGATCTTTCATAGACTTGGTGATGTTACGAGAGACGTTGAGAGTGTACTGTTGACAAAGCTGCTTTGTCTGTATTTTGCCATGATTCCATCCATTGTTTTAAACACACATAAAATCCCCATTCCTTTCCCTAAAACCTTTCCAAAAATAAATAAAAACCTCTCTCAAATGTGCATCTAAAAGCAAAGCGGTGTTAAAATGCCAATATGCAGACTTATTCTTCATATTTGCAATAAAAACCTTGCATATAACCATTGAATGGTCCGAGAAGCCTACTGGACATATATTACACCCTTAAAAAATACTAAAATGATGTGTAAAAGAATAAAACCTGTCTAACCTAGCTAAAAATAAAAAAGTTCCCTGCTGTGGACCCAAGTATATTGTTTTACATTGTGGTGGATTTTCCTCCATACGTCACTCAAACTGTGATTTCCCATGAGTGTTAGCATTGCCTTCTGAGAAGGTGCATGATGTTCTGTGTGATTCCTGTCGTTATCATCAGCTGTGCAGTTAAAATCCCCTCCTAAAAACAAATAATCTTCTAACACACTGACTTAAAGCCAAACTAAGTTCATTTAAAAACTGAACTCTGTCAGGGTCAGAATTTGGAGCGTATACATTAATAAATTTAAATTAAAACACTCATATTTTGCCTTAACTAAAAGCAGTCTCCCCTTCACCCGCTCTTCCACCACATTAGATAAGGGCACAACATCTCTGGAGAAAAGGAAAGCCACACAGCGGTGAGTCTGTGAGGGGCTGACTGTCTGCGGCACCGTCCTCCATCTCCTCCTCCTCACTAGACTCTAACTCTAAATGCTCTTCCTCTTCCTCATTTGACAGTGACCCTGTCTGCTCCTCCTGCTCTCTACTAGCCGCTGATTTCTTAGCTTTGGAGCCACAAGTTTCATTACCCTGTTTTCTCTTAAGGAGAGGAGTTTTAGATACAGTATCTTCCTCCTCCATCAACCTTTCCTCACTGTCACTGCATTCCTCTGCTGCAGCTGGGATGGGCCCAACCTCAACCGTCTCTACTAGCTCTTTGACTGCATTATCCCCTCCTCCTGAACAATACATTCACTCTGCCTTTCATTTTCAACACCCACATTTGTATCTCCAGGTTTTTTACCACGCTGCTTTTCATTTTCAACATTTTCAACACATCGAGATGCTTTCTTAGGATTTTCACCACACTGCTTTGCATCTTCAACATTTTGTTTTTTCCCTTCAACATTTATTTTATAACACTTTGAATGTGATTTTCCACATTTGCCACCCTCTGTTTCACCGTTTCAACATTGGTTGAGGTCCCTGCTGTCACTTCAGCATGCTCAGCTCGTTTTCCAGGGGTTTTCTCCGGGCAAGTTCTCACGAGATGCCCCTCCCTCCCGCATCCAAAACATTTCAGAGTGCAAGAGTTGACAAACACTGCATAATCAAAATCATTCCCTTTAATACATTCAGTTCTGCAACTTTCTTATTTAAATTCATATGAACTTGCCGTCTGTAACCCACGACATGTCAATTTTCCCGTGCCTTGACAACTCCCTGATCAACACTTCATCCCTGATAAACGGGGGGATGTTGGAGATGGTGGTCCTTGCCGCAGGTGTAGTTAGCGGAGATACTGACACAAAGGAATTCTTAACCACGATGCTGTCAACAAAAACCACGACTGCTCCGTTCATCCGAGCAGCGGACATAATACTGCTATACCCGGCCACCTCTCCTACTGCCAAACTGCAGTCCTCAACCGAGCACGGAAAAGTCGGGGAGATCTTGAAGCCGTGCATTCGGCTCAGATCGCCGAGCGCCACCATGCCTCAGGCTCACCGACCAGCTGGTCGATCGCAAAAACTACCCCAAATAATACAAAAACCCACAACAAACTCTTTACAACAACTTCACCGAGCTATATTAAACAAACTCCTTCCGACGCAGAGAGAGAGAGAGAGAGAGAGAGAGAGAGAGAGAGAGAGAGAGAGAGAGAGAGAGAGAGAGAGAGAGAGAGAGAGAGAGAGAGAGAGAGAGAGAGAGAGAGAGAGAGAGAGAGAGAGAGAGAGAGAGCATCTCAGGAAGGGAAATGGCAAGCGATAAAAAAACACCCATCTCACCCTCTCCTGAAACCAGCCCTATTACGCCGTCATTACCTCGCCCTCTGTGGGACATGGGACGCCATTTTCCAAACAGCAAGGAGATCCGCTGAGGATAAGGAGCCTCAAATTATTGCCGCCGCCTCGTAAATAGAAATGTCATATCCGTCCCGTCCCCGTCTGGGCCTGATTGGTCGATTGCCCATCTCGGGGCATTTAGGGGGGGAATGTTGGAATGGCCTCTTCCTCTCCTCCATGTTACCGCTTTGATGAGAAGGGAAATATACACCATTTATTCCTGATTGTAAACAGTGATTTGTGAGGCGGTGGGTAATCGCAGGTATATGCAGCAGGCTTTGACAATCAGGGCTAAACCCGGCTGATACAGTGCAGGATGAATCCTAACATATATTAATATATTTACAATGTCTATGACAAATTACACCACAGGGCCAAAAGGTCTAGCACAGACTGATTTACTTTGAAGGTCAAAGTAATAAATGTGTAAAGAAAACAACAACTACATAATGAGTGTGCTTGCATTGTTTGATAAACTTAATTAATGCATGTTTGTGAATGTGTATTTGTGTTTTTTTTCAATAAATGAATTAACAAGCCATTCAAACCATAACACATTAACAGTTTGTCAACAAACATTATCACATTCAGACATGACCCATCTGGGTAAATGGCTAAAATACAGGCCAGCTATTATTTTCTGTTATCAAAGGTATTTATCATTTCATTAATTGTATTAAGAGCACTTTAGAGGACATACAAACAACGCAAACATTATGCAGTGAAATATATTAAGGTAATGGAATTTTAAATAGTGTGCCTGTGTAGCAAACTAACTAAACTTACTTTGTCACTGATTCATAAGGGTTCTAGGGTTCAAAGTAGTAAGCTACTAAAATAGTAGTAATTGAAGTAATCCTGTGTGTGCGGGTGTATGTTTGTGTCTGCGTGCCTGCCTGAGTATGTGTGTGTGTGTGTGTGTGTGTGTGTGTGTGTGTGTGTGTGTGTGCCTGCGTGTATGTGTGTGTGTGCATGCATGTGTGTGTGTGTGAGTGTGTGTGCATGCATGTCGTGTTGTGTGGAGTGTGTGTGTGTGTGGGTGTGGTGTGAGTGTGTGCATGTGCTTGTGTGTGTGTGTTAGTGTGTGCATGCGTGTGTGTTGTGTGTGTGTTGTGTGTGTGTGTGTGTGTGTGTGTGTGTGTGTGTGTGTGTGTGTGTGTGTGTGTGTGTGTGTGTGTACGTGCGTGCGTGTGTGCATGTGTGCGTGTGTATATCTGTATGTTTGAAGGCGGGGCTGATAGAGAGAAGGAAATTGCTTATTTTTCACTGTTTCTTTTTGTTTGTTGGCTGAGCAGGGATATGACTCGGCACTTCTTTATCGCTTCTGAAGGGGCGAGAAATCTAGCTTGCCCCATCGAGAACAATAGCTTGTGAAAAGAAAAGTGAGAGAGAGAGAGAGAGAGAGAGAGAGAGAGAGAGAGAGAGAGAGAGAGAGAGAGAGAGAGAGAGAGAGAGAGAGAGAGAGAGAGAGAGAGAGAGAGAGAGAGAGAGAGAGAGAGAGAGCGAGAGAGAGAGAGAGAGAGAGAGAGAAAGCGACGGGAAACAGCGAGAGACGGAGATAGACGAAAGCTGAAATGGTGTTTTCAAAGATTAATGACCTGAAGTAATTCCATATCTTTCATTTGTTCCCTTTTTGTTTTTGGTAGGGCGGTGGTGGTGGAACTAGAGGGGGACGGGGAAAACATGACTCAACAAAATGGTCATATTTTCCTGAAACCTCAGTTCATGTCTGTTGCTGCAATCAACTAAGTGCAGCCAATTACCTTCAGCCCAAAGTGGAGAATGACATGCACAATACACATAGGCAGGCCAGTGTGACAGACAAGGACTTAGTGCGTTCCCATTTGGTTGCAATCTCTCCACAGAGCAGTGCAATTAAATCCTCATCTTTGACAGCAGCGCGCTAAACATCTCTAACCGTCTATTATGATAACCAAATTAAAACGCACTGGAAATGTGCAGGCTTTGCGTCCAAGTAAAGCGTGGCTTATCTCTGATCCATGCGTTGTTTATGTTCTCTGGATGGATGGGATTCACTTCTCCGTAGTCCATCTTTTCCCAATGGGGTTCGGGGAGTGTCTTTGAGGTCTCAGGGTCAGGGGGCGTGGTGTTATCGGGCCTGTGTAGCCCTTAGGAGACTGTCCCTTTGCTAAAAAGGACTTGATTTCATTTTTCATGGGAAGTTTTGGAACAGAGGTATCTGTCGCTTAGCTGTTCTGCCTGGTTACTGCTGATGTCATTGTCATACACATTCTATAAGATTATCACCCAGGTACGCAATACAGCCCGAAATGCAGCAGCTTAAACGGACTACCCCATTTAAAGGAATGGTCGAACTGGTGTTTTTCGCTTCATTCAATGTGAATCACCCCAAATACTTGATAGGACAGGTGCTGTTGATTTGAAAAAGCCTATGATTGCCCTTATGAACAATAAATCATATCCATGTTTTGGTTAACCCATGTAGTGGCTAAAATGAAAGAACCACTGTAACTCTTATTTTGAAGGATGCTCCAGTTAACAGCACACACAGCCTGGGATTAGTGGAGCTTCAAGGAGTGGCACCTATCTCCTCAAGCAAATCCACCTGGTTCATGTTCTCTGTGAGATTTTACAAATAATGTTTTCCAAGGATTCTGGTTACCTCTCAGTGGACGGCCTCTGCATTTGTCCTGATACAGTGTTTCTCTATCAGTGCTTCCACGGCCACAATTATCTGTGTAGGACAGGAAAAATAAACAGAGGCCAGATTGCCATTGACTGTGATGCCAAACAGAGAGGCTGAGCGAGGGACAGACAGATAGATTTAGAGAGGCCATGAATGGAAATGTGAGAGAGAGAGAGAGAGAGAGAGAGAGAGAGAGAGAGAGAGAGAGAGAGAGAGGGGGAGAGATTTATTTTTTATTTTTTAAGAGAGAGAGAGAGAGAAAGCGAGAGAGAGAGAGAGAGAGAGAGAGAGAGAGAGAGAGAGAGAGAGAGAAGAGAGGAGAGAGAGAAGAGAGAGAGAGAGAGAGAGAGAGAGAGAGAGAGAGAGAGAGAGAGAGAGAGAGAGAGAGAGAGAGAGAGAGAGAGAGAGAGAGAGAGGGGGGGAGGGGGAGGGGAGGGGGAGAGAGAGCTAATGATTGTATTTGGAGGGTTCAGAACCCTTTCAATTTTAATTTACTTCAAAAAAAGGGCGCAGGGATGAGGATTGCTCCCCAGCACCTGGCCTTTTCTGATGATTCCAAATCATAACTTACGTGTGGCTTTAAAGTCCCATTATATAGTCAATAAAGTCCAAAAAACTTGTTTTATGTTGGCCGTTTTTATGTGGTTGGATCTCTTTAGCCCTCCTGAAAGCTGCCAATAGGGCAGATACAATGATCTGTCTTTGGTCCGGCTGGGTGGGTGTAGTGGAGGTGATTGTGGAGGAGGTGGGGGTGATGGAGGGGATGGTGGAGGAGGTGGGGGTCCTGATGGTGGAGTCCTGATGGTGGAGGAGGTGATGGTGGAGGAGGGTATGGTGGAGGATGGGATGGTGTGGAGGTGGGGTGATGGAGGGGATGGTGGAGGAGGTAGGGGTGGTGGAGGTGATGGTGGAAGAGGTGATGGTGGAGGAGGTGATGGTGGAGGAGGTGGGGGTGGTGGAGGGGATGGTGGAGGAGGTGGGGGTGGGGGTCCTGATGGTGGAGGAGGTGATGGTGGAGGAGGGTATGGTGGAGGATGGGATGGTGGAGGAGGTGGGGGTGATGGAGGGGATGGTGGAGGAGGTGGGGGTGGTGGAGGTGATGGTGGAAGAGGTGATGGTGGAGGAGGTGATGGTGGAGGAGGTGGGGGTGGTGGAGGGGATGGTGGTGGAGGGTGGGGGTGGTGGGAGGTGATGGTAGAGGAGGGTGATGGTGGTGGAGGTGGGGGTGGTGGTGGTGGTGATGGTGGTGGAGGTGGGGGTGGTGGAGGTGATGGTGGAGGAGGTGATGGTGGAGGAGGTGGTGGTGGAGGAGGGGATGGTGGAGGAGGTGGGGGTGGTGGAGGTGATGGTGGAGGAGGTGATGGTGGAGGAGGTGATGGTGGGGGAGGTGATGGTGGAGGAGGTGATGGTGGAGGAGGGGATGGTGGAGGAGGTGGGGGTGGTGGAGGTGATGGTGGAGGAGGTGATGGTGGAGGAGGTGATGGTGGAGGAGGTGATGGTGGAGGAGGGGATGGTGGAGGAGGTGGGGGTGATGGAGGGGATGGTGGAGGAGGTGGGGATGGTGTGGGGAGGGGATGCTGG
>OLKM01000796.1:116785-119285 GCA_900291075.1 Melanogrammus aeglefinus
CTTCCCTCTTGGGCAAGGTGGGGGGGATTGATTGAGCCCGCTTCCCCTAACATACCCTACAAACTGGTGGACTTGGGTTTTAACATCAACCTGTGTATTTCACATCATCCTTTTTCTCCCCGTTCCCGACTCCCCCATAAAGGCCCTGTGGGAGTCATAATAGATGGCTGATGAAGGCAGAGTGTAGGGATGCCCGCTAGCCTTTCATAATGTACTGGAAAATTAAATTGGACTCTTTTAATGGAGGGTGGTGTGGCCTAGTGGTTAAAGAGATTAACTGTCTGTAGCCGAGCGGTGCGTCGATTATACGGCCCCGGCTCCAGCCATTCCGGCGTTCTTCCAAGGTGACCTTGAGTAAATAAACCGGAAACTAGAAATTGACCCACTCTGTGCTATAACCCTGGGTTTTTGTTAAATTTCAGTTAAATGGGAAATCAAAATGATTCCTCCTCACACTGTCAAGATTTGTACGATTTTCTGATAGCCAATTTGAAACTAAATGTAATTTGATGGAAAAATATAGATTTGATGGAAAGAAACTGGAAAGGTTGCTGAAAGATTTGGTTCAGTCTTGTTCATCTGTACTGAGTGACTCCTGGCAGCCATTTTTTCTTTTAGGCCTGAGCGGAGTAACTGTCAAGTTTGTCATCTTACCCAGAGTGCTTATTTTTTACCTTCCCCCCAAGAGACATTAATGGAAATCAGTTCGCCTTGAGGTGTAGTAAAAGTTTCACAACAGTTTTACAGCACAAACTATAGTGAATAATAAGCCAAATATGTGTGCACATAAATTTGTGTGTATTCATTATTTATTATTTGACAATGCCCCACAGTCAATAACAGTGTTACCTTGCAAAACGTAAATGCTTTTTTAAAAGGTATTGGCCCTTTTGGGTTTTCACCCACATACACAAACACACACACACAACACACACACACACACACACACACAAATATATATATATATATAATATATATTATATATATATATATATAATATATATATATATATATATATAATAATATATAATATATATATATATATATAATATATATATTTATATTTATAGCTCGACAGACCAAATAGCTCGACAGCCAAACGCCCCACCTCCTGCTCTGTAGCTCTGCTCCATAGCTCTGCTCATCCCTTCTGTCCATTTCCCGCAGCTGGCTAGCACCACGGCAGTGGCAATAACGGTGCTAAACGGCGGCCACGCTCCTCTGCCCACTCCATCACCCCGATATGAATCAGCTCTAAAACCCGCGTTTCCAGCGCACAGCGGAATCCATCAGACACACGGGGCGGGGGACAGAGAACACTGATAAGACATTTTCTCTGTCTTTTAGGGCTTCGCTTGCTAGTAGCATGGGTTGGAGGGATCTCTATCACTATAGGCACTCTGTCTGGAGGCAAGAAGAGAAAGAGTCCTATGAAACCCAGTGGAGAGTGATTACAAAGGAGCCATTTTTTGTGTTACCGTGCCAACATTGTAGAGTTTTCCACCATCATCAGGGATGCAGGAAGTGACACGGCACTTTTACAATTGTGCGGTGTGTGTCTGTGTTGTGTTGCTGCTGGTTGATATGTCCCAGATGCCGTGAAAACAACCACACTATTCCACCGCTGTAGAGTACTTATTTCTTTTATGTTTTTCGGTTCTGTTCTGAAAAAGAGAGCCTAGTGTATGGCCCCATAGTTAGGTTGTCTGGTTGACTCCCAGCCAAACGGTTCTGGATTGGATACCCGATATCCGCAGTGTACCTATCGTAATCTCTGGGCATGATGCTAAACCCGTACCTGCTTGTTAGCTACATGCATACATAGATATAGATTAAACCAGGTGCTTCATGAATGAATTAAGGGAAAAGAAAGAGCCAGCAGGACAATAGGAGACAGAACCCCCCCCCCCCCCACCCCACCCCGACACCGTTTAGCCGTCTTTGTGGTGCACATGTGCGTTCTTGTTAAGCAGACGTATGGCTGAATACAACTACAGATGTGTGTCTGTGCATGTATCCGTTTCCAGTGGATTAGCATTGACAGCTCAGTTCACACCTGCGTCAGAGGGGGAGAGGAGCTAAGGCCCAAGGACAGGTAGTGGAGAACTGAACGTGGATTCCATGAACGCTACACAGATGGTGGGGGTCAAGAGGGCGCTGGGGCCTACTGGGAGGAGAAGCCGGGAGCTTGATTAAGCACCAGCCCCACTGCAGGGGTGGGCCCTATGGGGCCACATCAAGGAGCCCCCTCCCTGCTGTGGTTCCGCTCCGCGGCTCTGCTCCACACACAGCACTCACCACCAGAGACCTCAGAGCGCTGGGCGAGAGCGAGAGAGAGAGAGAGAGAGAGAGAGAGAGAGAGAGAGAGAGAGAGAGAGAGAGAGAGAGAAGAGAGAGAGAGAGAGAGAGAGAGAGAGAGAGAGAGAAAGAGAGAGAGAGAGAGAGAGAGAGAGGATGGGGGAAAACCAGGAAGAGAGTGATTCAGAGAGAGAAAGAGAGT
>OLKM01000796.1:126785-129285 GCA_900291075.1 Melanogrammus aeglefinus
CTGTTGAGAGAGAAACGAGGCCAGGAAAACAAACTTCTGCCTCATCCTGATGAATTTGCTAAGAAGCCAGAGATCACCTCATATTTCCCTTCCAGCATGTAATAGCTGCAATCATTTACACAATTACTGAATTAAAGATGGGGAGGAAATGGATGGGTGTGAGTAACTCATGATTACAAAATATATTCCTCTGAAGAACCAATGTTGAGAGTTTGATTGTTGGGGGCCTGATTAAGCTGGATTCCATCATTTATACAGTGGCCAGCCAGCATCCAAGACGCTTGGCTGTCATATTTGATATGATGTGAAATACACTTATCAAATATTTAAGCATAATAATCGGTGTGAAATGGATTAGAATATTTCATTTTAATGGTTTGTCTCAAAACATTTTGCTTACCATATTTACACTGAATATGTACATGCTAAGGGCTGCATTTCTATGTCAATGCGTCATAGTGAATGATCTTCATGTGGAAATGTTTTTACAATCAAAAGAATGTTTAAGCATTATATGAGAGTTGTATTCCAAACCAGATGTTCATTACTGTAAAATGTGCATGCGGACTGGCACTATGAGTAGATCTGGTTTTGGCTTTGTTTGAAATTCCTCATCCCTAAATTCAAAATATATGTCTAACCAGGCCAGGGATCAAACTGCTCAAATGTCCAGGGCACAAGTGGAGGGGATTGCTCATGCCAGAAGGATTAAGAAAAATGTGCATAGCAACACGTTTGTTATGCAGATTGGTTCCGACGCAACCAAAAATGTCGGAGTGGAAACCCCACCCTCAGTTTTCCCCGCTTTATTTTCATTGGTTGTAATCTTTATGACAGCCCAGAGTTTCCCCCTACACCTATGTGAGCTTCAGATGCTAGCTTTGTTGTGTTGCCAACCTTCAGGATTGTAAACCTTCATGCAGAAAATAATAATAATAATAATAATAATAATAATAATAATAATAATAATAATAATAATAATAATAATAATAATAATAATAATAATAATAACAATAATAGCTATCATAGCTATAGTGATACCAAGCTATAGCGATTTGCCTGTATTACAATTATTATAAAATACTTTTTCCAACAATTCACACATGTTGCAGTGCTATTATGAAGTGTGATATGTTTTGTTGAAACAAGAGTGTTACATCCCACTCGCTGATAGGGTAGTTTATGTCATTCTCCATCTCTAAAATGTCCTGTTTTGTGGATGCAATGCAAGATTTAGTGGGTTCTCTTCCCACAGGGGTCTTACACCCAAAAGGTATGCACTCATGGTTGTGTAAGATGCTTTGAATTAAACGCCCTGCCAACTGGCATATACTGTATGTAAATTATATCATTAGTAACATGCCAATGCTAACAACCCAGGGATCCCATAAGCATGTGTTGATCCGTTATAGTGGAATGGGCCTAACTCGCTCGATCATCTTGATGGCCGCTAGTTCAATCTACTTCTCCTTCATAACGTTTGACCGTAACAAGGCCCATAGAGGCCCTGTTTTTTAATGTGTCTCACTCAGCATTTATTAATACTGTAAAACTAATTATATGGGGAGTAGTTTGGAAGAAATACATAGAAAAACCCTTTTGCTATGTTGACTATATAAGTTAGCACACAGCACAGGATACAAAACCTATCTCCTGTTGGAAGCAATGCGTTGGATTTCTGCACACTTAATTGTCAGAATTAATCCACTTTATTGCTGTCACCAGCATTACGTTGAGTTCACGTTCTGCGGTGCTGTGTTTGTGAACACACAGTCAGAGAGATTTGTGTGTACTAGTTTCAGCTATTCAGATGCAAAAGCACACAAATTTTCACACACGCACACATACTCTCAACATGCTGACAGAAATAAATTCACACACGCACACCCATAGACTACACATGCATACCCACTGACAGATATATTCGCCGTTGAGCATGAAGGAGAGCATGATTATGGAGCCAAATGTTGGATATTGTCCACTATTTTTCCTCCCTAATGGATTTTCTGCTTGCTGTGTTCCAGGCTCCAGCACACCTTCATTTACATACATGACAGGCCAAAAATCAAAGGATTTTACATAGCTGTCATGCCAGTAATTAGCTTCCAGTTTCCAAACTTTCTGTTTATCGTTCTTACATTGTAAGTGCACGTGACATGTGTTTATTCATCGCAAAGAAAAACCTGGGAGATTAGTTTGAAAAATAAATGACTTCATAACTTGCGCACGCGATTCAACTTAAAAAGTTTAGCATCTGAAACATGTACATGAACTCCACATATAGCTAAGGTGGAAAGCAGTGAACTTTACATGAATAAATAAAGTGGCTGTGGCCTACTCTGTGCCCAGGTTAATTGCAGCATGGCTGTCCATTTTTTACATTTGTTTGTCCACTTCTTTTCTTTTCCCAAGCAGTGGAGACATTAAAAAGTGCAGTGAGGGGGACATAAACAGAAGAATAACCCACAAAGCAAATAAAACGGGAATATGGTTCCGGGGG
>OLKM01000796.1:134285-141785 GCA_900291075.1 Melanogrammus aeglefinus
CGATGTATCCAGGCGGCAAATTCTGTCAGCAATTTCCTGGCAGGTGAAAAGCAGCTGAGCTCAGAGTTCCAGCTGAAAGGTCCAATGTTGAAAAAAATGGACAGGGGAGACACCGTTGTGATCCAACGTCTGCATAGTCTGACTTCTTCCTACCAACTACCACATTTCTGGGAATAACAAAAACAGAAAAAAGAGAATCCGGAAAGTCGTCGCGGTGATTTTGTGATGCCATGTTCCGGGTTCTGCCAGCAGGATATGGTGAATATATGACCAGCGTTCACTGCCAAGATGAAGGTTTTTGTGTTTTCCCCTCGTCAATTTTGAATACTTCAGAGTAGAACGGTCTAGACCATCGCATCGCACAATAACCCGTAACGCTGGAGGAAAAGGTTTGTTGTCGCTGGCACCTGCGTGTTTGTTTTGTGTCAAACTCTTGGCGCCCTTGCCTCTCCCTCAGTGGTCAAAGCCTGCGGTAATAGCATGCAAATGATATACAGGGGCCTGCTCACTGACCCGGCTGGCCCTCACTGTTCCTTCTCACCTTTAATTTGGACTGACAAATCACCCCGCTGGAGCATGTTCTCATCAAAGTCCAATGCAGCTATTTTTTATTTTTTATCCCCCCCCCACACACACACACCACACCACACACACACACACCCCTACACACACCCAAACAGGGCTGGGGACCCAGGGGCCCGTCCCTGAGGTTTGTGCTGGCTGGATCCAGGGCCGTTTAGCTGACCCAGTAATCAGCCTGCTATTCCCCGAATAGACATCATCCATGCTTAAGTGCAATGTAAGCATTTTCTTAGCAGCCTTTTCGCTGTCTCAGAGTCAAAGGAAACGCTATGCTACCAACTACCTTTAGCAGGGAAACAAAAGCATACAGCCCTATGTGCTGCTCTACCTGCAGACGTACAATCACCAACCCACCCTATATGAATATTGACAGCTGGACAAGGTAACAACCTATTAGATGTAAAGTATGTGTTCTGGAGTTACATTTTTAATCAAATCTATCTATGAAGAGGAAGTCTTTTCAGGCATGATGTCGGCAAAAATATTGTGTTGTGTTTGCAACGCTAGAAGATTTCTGTCCAAGAAATAATGATTTAACAATTGTTCTCTCTGGAGGACTGCGTAAACTCCAGATGTGTTTATACAGCAGAAAAGTTGGAGGTGTCCTATAGCGAGTATCCTTACAGTTGTGTTAGCAGAACTGCATTGTGTATGTTTGTGACGGGTAAGTATTTTTGCTTGGTTCGTCCTTGATACTGTAGGGCATGCTAATGTGCAAGTTCACCTATATTTAGTCTTAGCGTACTCAACTGTGTGATTGTTTAATTTTTGAAGAGCACAATAAACAAGAGAGAAATATGAAGGTTACGGTGGCATTACTTGTAGCAGTTTGACTACCAATTATTAATTAAAATTAATTAATTAATTAAAACACAAAGAATATCAGGTGTGGCTTTCAGCTATTAGTGCTTTGTCAATAAATCACTCTTGAATTATAAATGTCAAAACTCTCATCAAGGACACACATTTTTGTTAACATTATAACTAATCATTTACAATAATAATAAAAACATTATTATTATTATTATTATTATTATTATTATTATTATTGCGATTCCATTTTCAGTAATTCATCGGCGATTGTTTGAGTGGCCTCCATTCAATCATCAGGCAACGTAAATAACATTGTTGCATTATTATAAAACAAATGTAAATGCATAATTCTGAGGGCTACTTTGAGGACATTGACTCCAACATGGCTCTGTGTTGCATCTTCATCCTTCTTCTTCCTTCCCTGCTCCTCTTCTTCAGAAGTGTGTCCTTGCCGCCACTATCTGGCCTCTCTCCAGGTAGTGTTGGCCGCGTGCCAGCGAGCGTGCGCACGTCCGACGAGACGCTACATGGTGGCGAGGCGTTGAGGTAAACACACATCAGCGCTTTGTGACCTCCCCTCTGCTCTCGGGCGTCTAATGGGCTTTGAAGGGTAATGTTCCCACGTTATTGAGAGCTAATGTTTCCCTCGTTATCCAGGGCTAATTCCATAGAAAGTAAACACACAGAGCAGCCACGTAACACTGACTGAATCACCGTATTAACTAAAGCCTTCTTGCCCAGAAATGTATAGGTTTACTTTTTGTCATTATCATTTTTTACCTTGCCACCCCAATGGCTTGGTATATTTAATAAATATACAATTTAGGGGAAATGTTGGGTTATCACGCTTAGTACGCATTTAGACATGTTTGCGCATCAAATTGAGATCAGGTAAGTCTTAAGTGCAGGCTAAGAGGAAAGCAACACCTTTGGGAGAAGTTCTATAGGACCAATATTACAAAAGGTGAAAAAGGATTACGATCCAAGATTTTTTCTTTTTCTTCTAATCTTAGTTTTTTAGTTTTTTTTTTATATTTATTTCAGTTTCTTAGCATCTCAAATTATACAGTAGCCTCTAAAGATGGATCTGCCACTCAAATATATTGACAGTGTCTATTTAAGTAATCTATCTTCGGAACAGTTACTATGGTAGCAGACTGTGGCTGCTGCCATGTTAAGACCTTGAAATGTCTGTCAAGAGAGAATGCAACGAGGGAATGAAACCATCCCTTTAACCTTTCAAGTTTGTTATTGGAAGTATTTTCTTGATGATTAAACAAAAAGTTGAAAGATCATGTAACATACCTCATTATTGCTTGCTATTCATGGTCATTATAAACAAATTAAATAATGGCAACATTGGAGAAAAATGTTCAAGTCATACCCGATGATGGCAAACCATCATTTAATCATGAATATTATAGTTATCAATAGTTCTAATCAGGAGAAAAAAGTCAAACATACAGTATGTACACAGTTGTTTGAGAGAGAGAGAGAGAGAGAGAGAGAGAGAGAGAGAGAGAGAGAGAGAGAGAGAGAGAGAGAGAGAGAGAGAGAGAGAGAGAGAGAGAAGAGAGAGAGAGAGAGAGAGAGAGAGAGAGAGAGAGAGAGAGAGAGAGAGAGAGAGAGAGAGAGAGAGATGCTATATGTGGCAACTACAAGCTGCTTTGTAATGCATCGAAATGCATCCTTCATGTGCTCATGAAGGATGAAGTCTTCCACCACACTTACAGGCAAATCCTCAGGCTGAGTTACATTACTTATATGCCTCTCTCTCTCTCTCTCTCTCTCTCTCTCTCTCTCTCTCTCTCTCTCTCTCTCTCTCTCTCTCTCTCTCTCTCTCTCTCTCTCTCTCTCTCTCTCTCTCTCTCTCTCTCTCTCTCTCTCTCTCTCTCTCTCTCTCTCTCTCTCTCTCTCTCTCTCTCTCTCTCTCTCTCTCTCTCTCTCTCTCTCTCTCTCTCTCTCTCTCTCTCTCTCTCTCTCTCCTCTCTCTCTCTCTCTCTCTCTCTCTCTCTCTCTCTCTCTCTCTCTCTCTCTCTCTCCCACCTATCTCTGCCTCTCCCACTCTCATTGAAGTATTTCCTCATAGCTCTCCATGTGCTGAATATAAATAGGAAATTCAGCTCTTTCCGATGCACTCAAACTGGTACAAGGCTCTAAGAAAGTTACAATTTCAATCTAAGTGATTTCCCCCCGTACCCCTCAACTCTCCCTAGACTCAAACCCCCCATACCCCAACCGCCTCGCTCATATTCACACTGGGTGTACTTTTGCATCAAATTTCTTCCATGAGTTCAAAATTCCAGTCCACTTCCTGGGTTATGTGGTGTGGAGACCTGCTGAAGGGATCTGGTTTAGCGCCATACCTTGTGCTTCTTTAGACACACCCTTGACCTGAATCAGACCTTCTCCTCTATCGCTTTATGTATTGTTCTCCTTCCATCCTCTGCTCCAAAAGATATTTTTGTCGTTATTATTATTATCAATAATGTTATTAATATTTTTTTTTATTAATTATTATTATTTACAATTATTATTATTGTGATACATTTTATTAAGTGTGATATTGTTGTGACTTGTTTACATATATTCGTATTATTATATATTGAATTGGTTAACCCCAACCGAGTCAACGCCACCACAAGCTGCACCAATTAGTAGGGTGATCCTGTGATTGACAGGTGTTTTGATGAGTCGGGGACCAATCACGGATGAGTGATGAGGTGGGCAGGCGGGGAAGGGGATTATTTCCACCTCTGTCTGGAACCAAGTAAACACAACCTTCCCTTCAGGCTGTGCAATAACAAGAAGAAAAAAAAAGGTCTATTGAAAAACGATATTGTTTCTGTACCATCCAGAAAAAAAAAGAAAAGAAAAGATTATAGAAAAATGTAATTTATAAGCACTAAAGGGAGAAGCTGTTAGCTTTGGTTTTCCGGCCAAGTTCTGCAATGTCAAGATCATTGGAAGGAACCTGCAGAGAAAGTGTTCCCACCGGTCCGGTTAAGGCGAGAAGTCTGAGAGGGAGCCCACTGATTCAGATTATCGCACTGTTTTCCTTTCCTCTACTCCACTGTGTACGCTGAAAGATGAGCACACCACATCTGGATAAATAGGAGACCTGAGTTTATGTTTGTGTGTGTGTCTTTGTGTATGGTAGTTTCGTAAAACGGTTGGTGTCACTGAGTCCGCGTGTGTGTCCCTTCTCTGTGTGCATGTAAATAACTTGGAAGGATGCACACAGACTTTTAATTTCATGTATTTTTAGGTTGGTGCGTGTTCCTACACAAGTGTTCGCATGTGTTTGCCTTTGACGTCCAAACTGATGGGACGTTCCTCTAAGTGCAGGCCCATCTGTGTCCTGTTTACTGAAGCAGAAGAAAGCAAAGGCACATGTATTTACATGCCAATTACAACAACAAGAACCTGCCAGAAAAGACCTCACGCGAACCTCCTTCCATATTCCCCAAGACTTTGGATGACGTGGGGGCACACACACACACACCCCCCCCTCAAAGAAGCAGACTTCTTCGAATACTGGCAGCAGCAAAAAAAAACAAAAATAAAAATGACAAAAATATCAAACCTTCAAGCTAAAAAAAATGAAGTACACAAATACCGCGGTGCATCTTCGCCAGAGGATCAGGCGGCAGAACTCGATGTCTTTAATGATCGCTCGCGTCGGTCTAGCTTTGTTGTCGACAGCGCGCTCCAACGGGATGAAAGCGAGAGCATTGCGGCGAAGATCCAGAGCCACCTCCGCCGCTAAGTCAGCGGTGACGGTGGTGCATCACATCGTGTCGGTGCAGTTGAGACGCCGCCAGACGTGTAAAAACACAGGCAAGAATTAAAGCGCAATTTCATTGACGGGGGAAAAATATATATAAACAAGCCGGGGAGGAGAAACCGAAGGTGGAGGAAGAAGAGAGCGCTTTGCGACGGCGGCTGGTTTATTTAATGAGAGAGAGGGGAAGGAATGAAGGAATGTAGTGTTTAATTCCTTCCCACCCCCCACATCCCCGATTTTTGCTGCCAAAGAAGGCGTCTGGAAGTTACGTTCCAGAAACAGGGAGGCGCTGTCATGTCGGTAACCTAAAACTGTTTGTTTGTGTTGGCTGGATGGGGAGCGGGGAGTTGGCTGGCTGCAGTCGAGACGGGAGCACCCTTCTGACAGCGGCACCTTGAACGCTTGTCTCTCCTGATTGACAAATGGGTTTTGTGAGTAAATAAAAAAAAAATGTTAAAAGTTCCGGCCTTCGCCCTGTTAGTCTCTGTTGAGTTACCGAGCCTGAGAGATGCATCCACCACCCTGCCTAGTGGATGGGGAACCACGCTAGGCACTGACTCGATGGCTGTAATGGTTTTTGACATGTCTTGTTAGGCAGGGACCCTCCTGTCTTCCTAATCCCATGCTTGGTAAATAGAGGTTAGCTATTTCCATTAGCAGACTGGGAGACAGACATACATGAGGTATGACACACACACACACACACACACACACACACACACACACACACACACACACACACACACACACACACACACACACACACACACACACACACACACACACACACACACACTTCCACAAATACACACACACACACACGGCTAAAGCAACAGTCAGCTGACACAAAGACACTGGAATGTAATTACCCACTCTGCATATTTTTTCATGCTCTTGATTCAATAAACGCACGTAGGGGAAGGCACCGGTTTAACTAGAGACTTAGAGGGCCTTTGTGGAAATATGTACACCCAAATTTGACCCTAAACACTTTGTGTGTGTAGGTGTGTGTGTGTGTGTTGTGTGTGTGTGTGTGTGTGTTTGTGTTTGTGTGTGTGTGTGTGTGTGTGTGTGTGTGTGTGTGTGTGTGTGTGTGTGTGTGTGTGTGTGTGTGTGTGTGTGTGTGTGTGTGTGTTGTGTTTGTAAGTGTGTGTGTGTGTTGTGTGTGTGTGTGTGTGTGTGTGTGTGTGTGTGTGTGTGTGTGTGTGTAGTGTGTGTATAAATGTGTCTGTGCTTGTGTGTGCAAGGTGTGAGAAAGAGACAATGTGTCAGAAATAGCATGTGGGAAATACCATACAAAGCAGTAGAACATGTGGACCACATGCTCATTCTGCCAGCACTCTCTTTCCTTAAAAATGATTACTAAGACGCTGAAGACAGGATATAACAGAAAAAAAAAGTTAAAATATCAGGATTGCCAGACAGTCAGCTAGGAGGCAGCTGGCATTGCTAACGTTACGATATGGATCAAAATCATGGACGACTTTAACACTGCACATCCCTACGAGGGATTTCTCATCATTAAGTCATTAAAGTAATGTGAACTTTAGATAGGACTGATAGTACTTTCTAATGCAGGATACTATCTGATAGTGACAGTGTGCTATATTACTTTGCTGTGAACAATTTGGCATTTGGCAAGATATTGACGGTATCTAAAGTGTGTCCATTAACCGCTAATTCAATAGGCTTCATTGCAGGGAGAGTTTGGGTCGATTCCAGTCCACTCCTTGTTAATATTATCTCAAATATTATTGTAACCATAACCCAGCACTAACATACATGATGAACAGGCCTTTTTCTGAGTGACCAACATTCAGAATAAATTGGACTTGTACAACGCTTCAATAATAATTTCCAAAGACACTTTAAACAATGGGAAACATTTTTTTCTGTCCTGCCCTCGCGTCCTGTTTCACTCTAGACACCGAAAATGCATTTCACTTCCCATAAGAAAGTTTAAAAAGCTAAGAATATGTCAATTCCCAGCCGAGAGGTTCATGGTTCTGGATTCATGCAGCTTCGGAGGGGCGTCTGGCGAATGCCAGAAAAATAGAAACATGGCAATAACAGCACACATTAGAAAGCCCATCACACTCTGCATGTAGTTCCTTTGAGCGACATACACCAGCTAAAGAACACACAGCAAAAAAAAAAGAACGCTAACATCCATGTCTTCCACATCTAAACCTAAAGCACTAGAGCAAATTAGGTCAGGACCCCGTAGAACTAGCTGGGCATCATCCAAGGACACTTTAAGTATCCGTTGTAAATAACAAAACATTACGGCCGATACTTTAGACTTGTTAAAACAACTG
>OLKM01000796.1:144285-146785 GCA_900291075.1 Melanogrammus aeglefinus
GTGGTGATTAATACCTACGCAGTTCATCCACTATTATTTCACCCCATCTGGCTTGGAGCTGGACCAGCCGGCATCTGGCTGGCGTTTTTATTCTCCCAAATTGATCTACCACTCGTCCAAACCTCCCCACACACAATATATATGACTTCACCTCCACCGTTCTACAGTTAACCCACAGCAAATCAGCCATTTACGCTCGGGCGGCCAGCCAAGGCTATATCTGCTACGGGAAAAACAAAGAGGGGGGAATATAAAAAAGTGGTAGTAAGGTGAAAATTTGGTCCATGACTAAATGCTTTGGCTCATCGTCAATTCAATAGTCAGAGGCAAAGAACCCAGACTCTAACCCGTTCAGGGCTGGATGTGTGATAACTCAGTTTTGTTCTTATGTCTATACGGGCCTGTGTGTATGTGTGCATATTTGCATGTGTGTTGCTGTGTGCATAGGGGTTTTGTACGATAATGCATATGTGTGTATCGATGTGTCTGTATGTACGTATGTGTGTTTGTGTGTGGGTGGTTGTTTGGGTGCGTGTGTGAGTGTTTTGTGTGTGTGGCTCCAACTTGCTGGTGTAAGGTTTCAGCGGTGCATGCTGATGGAAGGAAACACTGATTTAATTCAAGGCTCCTCTGAGTGCTTCACAAACCCGGCCAGGGACCCTGAGTTACTACCCGTGATGGTCGGAGATAACACCGTGGGACGTGCTGCATTAGGGAGGGAGAAAGGGAGATTAAGAGGTTGAGAGGGAGAGAGGTACTGAGAGAGAGAGAGAGAGAGAGAGAGAGAGAGAGAGAGAGAGAGAGAGAGAGAGAGAGAGAGAGAGAGAGAGAGAGAGAGAGAGAGAGAGAGAGAGAGAGAGAGAGAGAAAGAATCTGAGTCATTAAATGGGTTGGAGCTGATGTGAAGGAGACAATATATATTTTTATTTTTTGTCTTTTTTTCGTACTTTATTTCTTTTTTACTTAAAGATCGCTAGCGAGCCTGCCCTGGTGAAACAGCGAGACGAGGCCCGCCTGGTGATTACTTCCATCCATTAGGTTTGCAAATGCCTTTCCCCGTTTTGCCTCTCGTCCTCCTGACACACATTGGCTCAGCAATACAGGGTCCACGAGGGAGGGACAGATGACACAGAGACATGGGAGAATGGAGAGGGAAAGACAGGTACACAGACCGAAAAACTGACAGGGAAAGAGAGAGAAATAAAACAACCCTGAAGGTATACACGGATAGACAGCCAGATGGACAGAGGGACAGACAGACAGGAGGTGCGTTAGAAAAGGTGGGAAACAGAAATAGTTGGCAATAACAGGAAGACCCTTGGGGAAATAGAAAGATGAGCAGAAAAACAAAAACAAAGACAGGCCGACAGACAGCCATCGAGGCAGCCCTAAACAGACAGATAATATGAATAACGAGAGACAGCCAGCCATGCAGAGAGACAGAGAGACAGAGAGGAAGTGAGAAAGAGACACACGGACAGGAACAGGGCATCATCGAACACTCAACCACACGTGACCGTCCCCGCTCACCCTCTCCCCTCCGTTAGCACTCTGAGATGCGCACCCGCGACTTTATCGTCTGCGGCGGCTGCCCGGGCTATCAGAGGACGCCATTATACACTATATAGGGGGGCTGGTGGTGGGTTGTCCCCACCTCCTCGCCTGTTCCAAACCACTGAGCAGCACATCCTGCACCACCACCCCACCCCCCCCCCCCACCCCCTTCTCCCCACCCCACCCCACCAACATTCATCCCACCCTCCATCCCAGCCATTGGAAAATGAGTATCAAAGGCCATTAACTTCCAACTCTGAGCCGGGTTATGGATTCATGGCTGCCGTTTGCCATGAACGTCGAGGCGAGGGTGTTTGGAGGTGGGGAACTCAGGGCAGAGCGCCATGGGGGGGGAAGGGGTGAGAGGGAGGAGAGGAGCCTCTCTCACTATGGGGCGATGGCTTTAGCTCCATTGTTTTCTGATCCTCGGTCCACTCTGTCCCAGTGGGATCCAACGGAGGATCCCCCCCAACCGGCTTCAGAAGGACCGTTTCTATCCCGCTGTAGAATCGGAGATATACGAGAGAGCTTAACCCGGATCACTCCCACCACCAACACTACAGGAGGATGTGGTGGAATGAGTCCAACACAGCATTGTCCAATTATACACGGTACCTTCAGGCCCGGGTTAATGCTGTTCACTGCGAGAGATAAGCCTCCTATCCCCTCCCTTAGAACGCAACCTTATAAGGAAGCTGAGAACAGAAACAACATAATGAAAAGAAAAAGGGAGAGAAAGCTAGCAAAGACATGTGACGTTTGATAGCAGTTGCCAAGTTCATAGAGACACCATCGTCATGTATAAAAATGTTAATTTCACGGCCAGACTTTGATTAATAAAGCATGCAAAGCCCTATAACTTGATGCAGACCCCTGGCATGACTTTCTCTCTCTCTCTCTCTCTCTCTCTCTCTCTCTCTCTCTCTCTCTCTCTCTCTCTCTCTCT
>OLKM01000796.1:149285-164285 GCA_900291075.1 Melanogrammus aeglefinus
GATGGTCTCTGGGTACTCGGTTCAAGGAGAGGATGGATCTAAAAGATGACTATAAAAAGACATGGCTGCTTGATGCCCTATATGTTGCCTGGCTCCCCGCGCTGTGTACCCGGGCCTGGGAGGAATACCATTTCTAGGACACGTTGTGATCTTTCCTGCTCTTCGCTTATCTGAGAAGGGGTGGGTGGCTGGTGCAGGGACGTCCCATGTCATTTCAATAAGGCTTTTGTTCAATTTTTTTCAGCGATGTCCACTGATGGGAGGTTATGATATAAGTTTCCCTGTGATCTCTCCATTTTGGCAGACTGTGCACCCACAGTGTCTTGTGCTGGGAGCTCGGCTTTGGTTTTAAAACATACACGGTCCGGTCTTGTCCCACATTCTCGTCGTGTACCTCGCTTTTTAGTTAGAGGCAGCTTTCTCACGATAGAAAAGTAAACTTCTTGCTTACTTTAGCTACTCTATTACTGAAACTAACATGATCAACAACATTCAGAATGTGTGCGGCATTGCTTAATTTAACCACACTCAAATCATGCTAAATCCTAACAACAGCAGACACACAGGATCCGCAAACGTATTCACACCCATCGCATACCGCCGTGTGTGTACAGCTAATTACAGGCCGGAAGAGCTCCAAGTTGGAGGGGGCGTCATATCATTGCGATTGCTTATTGTTCAACATCATTTACATTGGTTTACTGTATCGGGGAGCGGGGATGAGCTGCTGTTAGTTTTATAATTTATTTTATGTGTACGGTCAAGAAGAGTGTCAGCATGATGACGATGGTAAAATAAACTGGGGTTTTTTTTGAAGATCACACGCAATTGGAGACCTTTGCTTGATGTGTGCACTTGTTTTTACCAATGGCGATAGCGTTGTATTATTAAATACAAAATGAATGTGGGGGAACAGCGTTACCCTTCATCCAACGCCCCCTTACCCCTGAGTAAGACATACAGTCGGACAGGAAGACATGCATATCTGACGAATAGACAGACAGGCAGGCTGCCCTATCCGTCATATGCATGCAAGCAGACAGACGGGAAGGCCGACAGACAAGCAGATGGAAGGACTGACAGAAAGCAGAGCGTTTGTGGAGGCAGAACAGCCTATTACGGGGGTTCAAGGATGAGCTCCGAGGTGTCAGTGAAGGAAAACAACTATAAAGGACCACACGACTCCACAGCAAGCGGATGTGACAGCCATGCAAATAATACTACAGGAATGTGCAGACACTTAGGCAAAGCTTCCTCACCTCTTCCTCACCTCAGTATCATCCTCCTTTACCTCCCTCCTCTGAACACAGGGGAATCGATGCCACCTTGTACCTAGAAGGTCACGTATTCCATATCCCCTCCGAAAGCTTTTGAAGCAACCATGATGTTGAAACATCCCCTTTGAACCTTTACAGCTCATTCACATATTCAATGACACTAGGTGAAAAATAGAAACAACTTGCATTATTAATTGTTATATTAATTAATTAATTCTTTTAAAATATGAATTAGCTTGCATTAAAGAATAAATTTTAACTCTGGAACCATCTTCTGGTTGTCTTGGTTATGTTATGGTTAACATAACCATTCCCTGCCTTAACCAGTCTCTTCCAACATCTTTACACAGCACCGGGTCTCAAAGTCCCTACAGCGCATCTGTCAGACTCGACCTTGATGTGAGAGTGTGTGTGTGTGTGTGTGTGTGTGTGTGTGTGTGTGTGTGTGTGTGTGTGTGTGTGTGTGTGTGTGTGTGTGTGTGTGTGTGTGTGTGTGTGTGTGTGTGTGTGTGTGTGTGTGTGTGTGTGTGTGTGTGTGTCTGTGTGTTTGGAATTGCATGTGAGTAGGCGTTCACGTGTTGGCGTTTGTGTGTGTCTAAGCGTGTGCCTATGTTTGTCTTTGTTTGTGTTGGCTTCCAAGTGTTTGTGCGTGTGTGTGTGTGTGTGTGTGTGTGTGTGTGTGTGTGTGTGTGTGTGTGTGTGTGTGTGTGTGTGTGTGTGTGTGTGTGTGTGTGTGTGTGTGTGTGTGTGTGTGTGTGTGTGTGTGTGTGTGTGTGTGTGTGTGTGTGTGTGTGTGTGTGTGTGCGTGTGTCTGTGAAGGCCTACCCATTTCACTTATGACGGCTGAAGGGAAAACAGATGCGTGCAGATTTTTAAAGGGTTCTCTGATCCGCCACTCTGGGTTAATCGCTCCAGAGTGTGAACGCTGCCATTTGCTGGTCTCAATTTGACGCAAAAACAGTGAGCCGACCCCCATCAAATGAAAAAACCCGACAGCATAGAAAAGGTACTGCCACATATGCCCTCATTACAGTAACTGGGAAAAAGCACTTAGCTGAAAAATGCCAGGTTTTAGTGCACTTCAATGTATGTTACCCTTCACTTACTTTGAAAACGGTCTCCCACTCAAACAGAGTTAGCTTCCTAAAGGTAACTGCGGTAAAGGCACCATCAACTTTTTGCTCAAGCTAACAAAGTCCTTGTGTTTCTTAATGACCTGGCCTATAGGTATTGTTCACGAATTAATGTCTTTAGAGGCATTATAAAGATTCTTGATTTTTGAATAAGATGTGTCACGTAGCAACAAATAGCTTTTAAAATAAACTGTTTATTTATATATATCCAGTGTTACCCCTGGATGGTTGCTTTAATTCTTTAGAATCCTACATGGAGGTCTAGCAATAGGATGCTAAAGTGAAACCAATCAATACATTTGTCTGGCAATTGACTCGCACTCATTGAGTCGGGACTTCTTGAACCAGCGACATTTGATCAATGGGACCCAGAAAAAGTCGAATGGATGGAATTAGAAAACTGGATTTCAGGACCTTGTCCTAATTGTTCCATTCCAGGCTCCTTGTTGTTTTTAAACGGCAGATTTCACCAGAGTTTGAATGCATTATTCATCCTGATTAACTTGGGTGGGATTGCATTAGTGCACAATACTATTAACTGTGATTGCAAAGCTCTGCTAAGGCTTACCGTGGTGATCGGCCACAAGGGTATATGGAAGAAAATAATTCACAGTCAACGTCTAAGTTAACCTATAATTTCCCCCTAAAAAATAGCTTGGAATTTAAATGCCTTACAACCATCCATCAACTTTAGCCAGATTTCAATTACCACTATCAAGGTAATTACATTGGCTGTATAAATGTATTGTAAACATATGGAGTTCTCCAAATTTCCTTTCCAGATGGTAAAAATTTCCACGGCATAAGTCTCAGCCTAGGAGACTGAGAGTAAGATAATCATCGAATTGAATGGGATATTATCGGGTCAGGACTTACCGATTTTCGATCTTACAGAATAAACCTACAGATGATTTCAATAACAAAGCCGTAGGTATCAAATGCTACCATATCAAGTCAATCTTCTTTTCTGCACCCGTTTACACGGAACTCATGAAGTCGTTCAAATTGACATTGATATTCTTATAACAGTGTTACGATCGGAAATCGGGATTACCTATCTTTGAAATCAGATATCATTTTAATAGTTTGTAACATAAACAGGCTGTTTTCCCTTTAACCCCTCATGCCTATTCCTGGTCTAATATATAATTTGTAATAAATAAGACTAAAGAAACACAGCCTCCACTGCCGCCGTGGCCAGATAATTGGCCTCAGGCTTTAAGAGTACTTGCTGACAGGTCCCCTCCATCCCCCCCACCCCCCTAGTCCCCCGTACCCACCTCCACCTCAATCTGATTTAGCTCCTTTAAGCGAGCGGCCGGCCCCGGCAGACATCATGATGTATGTGACCCTGTGCGTTACCTTCCTATAGGTTTGGCGGTGTGGAGTGTAGTCAGCCAGCGGAAAATTCCCCTAAGGGCACTAATAAATTAAAACATTACACAGTCAAGAAACAGATGTGTTATCTACACGCTTGCTTCACAGAAATTTGCAAAAACCTTTTTTCACCGCTGGCTTTTTTGTTTACCTAGCCTTAGGTGTCAGAAGGTTTCGGCTTGCAATGGAAGTTCACATGGGCCCTGCACTTCTGAACGATGACAGAAAAGGTGAGAAGGGGGAGAAAATCCCGCATATTAATGGTCATCCATCCCAATATTTCACTCTCTAGTTAGAGCTTAAGACATGTCATTTTGGGTACATCTTACTCAAGGAGTCCTGCGGAGGTTGGGGTTTGAACCCGGCACATTTCAGCAAGGAGTCGCAAAAACAGAACACCCAGACTATCCCCTTCCCTGCTGAGAAGAAGAAAACCAAGGAAAAAAAAAAGTGAGTGAATTGAACATTCGAATATTCTCCAGTCAGCCATGAGCCGTTGAGTTCACTCCTCCACCCGCCCCGTCCGTCTTTGTGCTCGGACAGACAGATTAGGCCAGCAGACCCTAGCCGGGCCTGCCCAGATCCAGTGTCCACTTTCACAGTGCTTTCATGTGCAACAGCGAGCCCCCTGCTCCCCCCCCCCCACACCCCTTCCTTTAGGCCCCCAGAGCAGAGAGAATAATCTGTATGCTACGCCCAGCCTGCTGCCGCTCAGCCTCGACTCACTCCAGCCTGCTCAACAAAACACCACACCACCAATAGGGGGGCGGGGGAGCGCGGGGGCGCGCAGGGGCGCGCGGGGGCGGGAGAAGAGCGGCTAGGTGCAACCCAACACCCCAAAGGACTTTCTTCTTCTCCTCGACTGAGTAGGAGTATTGTTGGTGCGCCGCAAACAAACAGCGGTGTGTCGGCCAACAAAGGTTCCCAGAGGAGGACGCCGGGGGAAGAACCCGAGAACCCACCTCGTGCATTTACTGTTCTTCCTCCTCCCCCTCTCCCTCCTCTTCGTTCTCACCGACTCCCGACCTTCCCCCCTTGCACTCGGCTCCGAGGGGTCGAAGGTCACCAAGGAGAGGCCATTAGAGTAGTTGTTCCTGACCTTGGGGTCCCCTGATAGTAATATGGGGGGCCATGAGACGGCTGACGTAAGCTATAGATATTTGATGATACATTTTAGCAAATGATTTATTTTTTTTAAAGGCTCCATGGAGGAACTAGGTGTCTAAAGAATCATAGCATCGAGCAGCCTACTGCTCGATGCTATGATTGCTATACTTCAATTATTTTGAAGCATAGCAATGCAATTACCAACAAATATTTATTCTGCAGACGTCTACTCTTACCCCTGCTGCACATGGATATGTGCACATATCCATGTGCACATAATCATATGTATACATACATAAGCATATGGTTACAAATGTAACGATGGCTTCTTGACATTTGTACATGACTAAACAATGTAATTGATAGGGCAACATGGTATTTCCATTGTACTTATTGTAGGTGAACAGGGCAATCCTGTTGAAGTTGGTTAAACTGTGTTTTCTGTTCTGTTCTTTGATGATAATTGTGCCGTCCCAGGTATGTCTACTAATGCCCTGACGGCCAGCTAAACTCTTTCCCAAAACACCAAGACTCTACAGATGTATTTCTCACTCCCACAGGTTTATTGGAAGCACATTTGGAAAAGGTGAAATTGCAACACACACAACAACACACTAAAAAGGCAGAGAAATCCGATATCAACCCACTGCAGACACAAATGGGCGTTCTTGTGTGGTGGGGGTTCTTATTTACGCAGACTGGAACGCCCCGTTCTTCTTCTTTGTCGCCTTTCTTGCTGAACTTTATTAACATATCAAAGTATACTACTCTCACTCCTTAATCCGTAATCCGACTCTGTAACTACGGAGACCCCTTGAACATTCAAAGTTCTCCGTCGGGATGTCGGATACGCAATGCAATTCTCAGACCCATCAATCTTATATGTTGACTATTAACCATGTAAATAGCGTCGACGGATAGTTAAAAAAAATTGGATGCGCTGGTAAACTATGGGGAGGGGTCTCCAACAGGCTCTCCGGCTACGGAGAGCATAGCCGGAGAGCATAGTATGCCTTGGGACTATGCTTCCCATATGTCTTGCAAAACCCAGTGTGCCTTCGAAACACTTTGTGATTGGTCGATGAAACGCTACCAGGACTCTGAGGCTCCTGTTCCATTGGTCAAATGTATATGGGAAAAAACATGTTTTTTTTTTAATGATCGTACATAACAAACTCTCTAGAAGTAAAAGCTGCTCACGTTTTGAACTACAACACTTTTTCTATCTAGATTCCACTTGGGTTTTGGATGTCGGTGCCGTAAGAAGTGAACGATTATAAATGCTACTTTAACAACACCGACCATCCAAAATGAAAGTGGAATCTAGATGGAAAGAGTGTTTAGTTCAAAATGTTAGCAGTTTTTAATTCTTCGCCACCTCGAGAGTTTGTTATGTATGATTGATCATTCAAAAACCCCATGTTATTTCCCATAGACATTTAACCAATGGAACCAGGTGCCTCGGAGGCGGGACTTATTCTTCAGAGGTCTGGGCATTCTTGTGTCATGACGGAAACGCCCAAGCCTGTAGCTGGACCCTTCCCGAGAAATCCAAAATCTCATTTGTACTCATCTCAAACAAATAAGCAAGAATATTTACTTGTAAAAAACATTATTCTTGGTCATTAAAACAATATTAACGTCATCCAATGCCCCTCGTGTGACTTAACATGGCATTCGTAAATAGTACATTTGGACTATCTTGAGATTAATACTTACTAATTTACCACTAAAGTAAAAATAGTGATGGATACTTTCAAATGAAATCAAAATACAAAGAATAGATTCCAACGATGATATGTAAAGCACAATATGTTGACAGATTTGATTAAATTGTTCTGGAATGAACAGACTTGAACAAAACGATGAACCAGCTAGACGTGAGTAAGCGTTAACTTCCTGGAGAGTCACGCGATAGGCCGATTTGAACCATGCGTCTTAAAGTTAACAGATCCTGAATACAAACACATAGCAAATGCATATTCCTGGGACACATTTTAATTCTGTAATGTTGCTGTAATGTTCTGTAATGTATTTTTCATTAGTAACATTAAATGTTAATGCTTTTAAGAACATGTTCTTGCTTATAACAATGCAATATTATTTATAATGTTAAAATAGTATTATATTCAACAGAGGAAAAGCCAGCAAACAGCCAGAGATTGTCAGAAAAGATTTATGAAAAATTATCCATCTTCAGTAAGCTGATCGGAAAGCTTACATGAAAATGCTAAGAAAGAAAAATGAAAAAGAAACAGTCTGATTCATCTAAAAATGGTGTTTCCTTCCTGGTAACATATAATAAAAACTATGGGGAATTTGCAGCAAAAAATGTCTATGCATTTATTTATAGGTCGGCCAATCTTATTGTTTATATATGTATTGTATCAATATCACTTTCTGTCAAAGGCATTTTTGCATTCTGCCAAATTCAGTTTTTTTTAATGTTATTATTTATTTTACCCTATATTTAATATGAATACCGAGTCTGTCATACCTCAGTCTTTCTGTTGGATTATTGAGTGGCTGTGGCCCAGTTTAATTTGGAGAGGGAGCATGGTGTGGTTTATTTAATCCAGACAGATTTATGGGGGTCTTAAGAGGCTCCTGGAAGAGACAGACCCTGCATCGGGGCCCGCAGGCCACAGAGCGGCTCAAGAAGAACAAACGTAAAAAGTAATAGCAAGTAGTAGACGGTCGGAGGAGGGGGTGAGGGACTCAGGGAAAGAAGAAAGAAAAGTTTTCCCTTTCTTTTTTATCTAAGGTTGGACTCCAGCTTGCACCCTTGTCAGTCACCCCTTGAGTTTTTTTTCCCTGGGCTAGTCTTGCCGTTAAATGGGAGAGGCAGAGGAAGCCCTTTGGCTATCTGTATTCTTTAACAATTCTCTGTCAACAAGGCTCTTTCTTTACGATTCTTTTACAAATCTTCCTCCTTCTCCGCACCGCCCCCACCTCCCCAACCACTTCCCCAGTGCCCCCCCACATGCTAACCCATCCTCTTATTCTTGACAGGGGTGGAGGCCTATTCAGTTTAACCTTTCACAAAGGATTATGGGAAAAGAAGTGGGCATCTGTCAACGATGAAAGAAGTGCTTTCGACAGAGAGGCAACAAGGCTCTGGGAAGGAAATAAATGAAATAAATGATAAACTTTTTCAAACATCACACACACACGTTACAAAACTTGATCTTACCTGAACACAATCAAGCCAAAAAAAGGTGTTCACTTTTTGAACACGAAAAGCTATCAATGTGCTGGAATTAAAGGGTTAAATATGTGATTACACCCATCAGACACATGTATGCCAACAATTTTACGAGGCATAGCCATCAGCAAACACACAGGGTGAACAGAATGACCGTGCAGGTTATTTGGGACGCAGTTTGATGACAGATCACTGGTGTCTGCTAGCTCTTGGCTCATGTGTGCTGTTGCAATAGCGTTGTGTTTGCCCATGTCACATGCTTGCTTGGCAGCCTATGGAAGCTAGCAAAATCGTCTAATTCACTTGATGATAGTGGTGATCAATCACACAGACCTCTGGGGTGCACAATTCGAGAGCTGCCTTGGCACCAGGCGTCATTAAGAGGCATGTTTGTGTGTGTGCTCATGTATGTGAGAGTGCATCCTTTTTTTTTAAAATACAGGCGTTTCTATGTTTCTTTTTGTCTGTGTGAGTGTGTGTGTGTGATTGTTTGTGTTTGTATGTGTCTTTTTATTTGTCTGTGCGCGTGGGTGGGTGGGTTCCGCAGAGACATAGACTCCGAACCGAAGTAATTATTGTCATTAAGCCGTGTTATGAATATTTATGACCAACATCTGCATGGCAAACATGGAACCAACGCAAAGGGGCGTGTGGTGAGGGAGCGGCGGCGAGCAGGCCCATCTCTCATCCCCTACGAGGCTGTAAGCTATCTCAGCATCCAGGCCCGCCTACTCACCGGGAGCTCGCCAGCAGGAACTTTGACAAGTCCCCCCCGCCCCCTTGATGGGGTCAAAGTTCAGATGAGCAGAGGTGAACTGGCGCCAGAAGGTGAACCAGGTTTCCAAGTTGTGGGGGTCATGGTTGCGAGGCAACAAGGTTTACGTTTAGCCCCGGTACTAAGGGGTTTATACGTTAGTGTGGATGTAGCGGATGTAGCTTGGTACAAATTACGTTTTGCTGGTTTCTGGTGAGAAAGGGTCATAGGTTGAAGGTCGCTGGCCTCAGTGTAATATATACCTGAACTCATAGGTTCACAATCTAACGGCTCTAAACATACATCACTGAGGGTGGAAGGGTTAACTTTTTATCTATGCTCTAATGCATAAATTAAACAATGAACTATCTAGAGAGATACCAGACTGAGCTATTGAGCGTTCATTAGCTGTAGATGTAGTCAGAGTGTTGGGCACCAAAAATGTGGATTACTTTTTAGAATTCATTAGCAAGCCGCCACAACTGTCAAAAGAATTAATGGGGCAATTTCATCACAGAAGTTCTTGATATGACAGATCTCCTAAAGTGTTACGAAGCACGTGTGTTGGAGATAATTGCTTTTGCCTCCAGCAAAGGCAACGGAATAGACAAATCTTTACCAATGTGAAAAATAATTATGGTCAGTGCGATTGATGACTGAAATCTTCCGCGTCAACAGTGTTATTTAATTTACAATCAACAAAGCTGGAATTAGCTGAGAATGAAGGCCTGAGGATTCGTTTGAGAGAAAATCATTAATTTTATGACAAAGTGCAAGTACTAGATCTTTGGTCAAAAATAATCTGTTATCAAACCCAAAGAGAGTATCAGACTATGATGTGACCCTGGAAAAGTAGGAACAAGGAAGCCCTCACAAGTGTATGTAGGAGTTTTGACTCGAATCTTCTAATAGATACTCATCGGATATGGGGGGGTGGGGGGGGGGGATCCTGTTACAGTTGCTGGCGTTTTCCTGTCTGCCATGGGGGATTGAGATGTGCCATTGTGTCTGACACCCAATAGTCTCTGTAGGGGGTTTCCTATACGCTTAGAAAGGGGCTTGATGAGGTATCGTGTTGTTTTTAATCGACTGCCAGTGGAGGATAAGGCTGTCTGCCTGTCTGCTGCAAAGCAAACGTACACAATGAAGCTTGTGAGGGACAGTTTACACTTTGTATTTTTTATGAGTGCAGCTCCTGGGAAGTGTGTTTTGTGTGCGTTCATGTGTGGGTGGTCTTGTCCTGACTGCCGTCCCTAACTGCTCTTGGATGCAATTAAGATTATCTGTGTCTGGCAGACGAGTTAATGGTGGAAAGGATTTATACGTTTTTGCCCTGATATTATCATTGACATTAATCGTATAACAATAACAGTAAGTAACATACATCAATAAATACATACAAGGAATCCCTTTCATGTGCCTTGTTTCAATGATTCTTAATTCACACGTGGAGAGACACACAGCACACACACACGCACGCACGCACGCACGCACGCACGCACGCACGCACGCACGCATGCACACACGCCACGCACGCACGCACGCACGCACACACACGCACGCACGACGCACGCACGCACGCACACACGCACGCACACACACACCACGCACACACACACACACACACACACACACACACACACACACACACACACACACACACACTCATCTGTCTAACTATCTATCTTTATAGATAGATAGATAGACCGACACACAAACAAAGACTCACATGCACGGTCATACATAGAGGACACCGAAGAAAGCACATACATCTGGTGGCCAGCTTCGCGTAGCTCATCGCAACTCAAGTGTGGAGGCAGTGGGTTCTTTTTCCTTCCCCTTTGACAGCGGTTCCTTTCAAGTCATGCCAAATGTGGCTCGTCTCATCCCTGTCCTCCAGTCCCCCCACCCTTCCACCTTTTGTCTGTGGCAGGGCCCCTGCTCTCTGCGTCTCTCGTACGCACCTCCTGGGCCCCCTCGCCACGACCCCACTGCCCACCTCGCTCCTCTTGTTGTCGGTGGCAGGAAGTACCGTCCAGGGCCCTTATTATTCCAGCTGAGACCCCGGGCAAGCCCTGCCATCCAACACTCACCCCCACTGTAGGCTTTGGCCCCCGATCAGGAAGAGAGAGAGTCATGGAGAGGGAGAGGGAGCGAGAGAGAGAGAGAGAGAGAGAGAGAGAGAGAGAGAGAGAGAGAGAGAGAGAGAGAGAGAGAGAGAGAGAGAGAGAGAGAGAGAGAGAGAGAGAGAGAGAGAGAGAGAGAGAGAGAGAGTGATGGAAGTGAGGGAGGGAGGAGATGGAGACTAATGGAGAGAGAGAGAGAGAGAGAGAGACATGGAAGAGACGGAAAATAGAGAGAGGGACAGGGAGAGAGATGAAGTGAAAATAAGAGAGGGAATAATGGAGAGAGCGATGGAGAGAGAGAGGACACACACCTTCAACTGTGCCAAATGTCTCTTTTTTCAGGCCCGGCCGGCCAAGTTTAAAAGAAAATAAACAGGGGGAAGTCGTTTCCCCGCAGCTCGCTATCGGGAGGGTAGACCTTAAAAAGGGTGGATGACCCGACTCCACAGAGTTCTCCCCGACCCCGGCCCTGCTCCCCGCGATCTGCAGGCCAGACGCGTCCGTCTGGGTGTCAGAAATGAGGTAAGAAGTTGCCCACCGGGGAATTGGCAGGTCAACCCGGGTTGGGACTGTTGTTCCAACAGACGCCGTGCCCATTTCCCCGTGCCTCTTGTGACCAGCCTTGACGCACACATGCTTCCTGGTTCAAGCTCTCTCGCCCCCCCCCCCCCCCCCGCCCACGCCCAACCCCCGCAAACACAGCACTGGCTGGCGGTCGCCTGCCACGTCACTTTTGACTTTTTTTGTATTTTACAGTGCAGATTTAACACAGCGCTTCTCATCATGCACTCCGGGAAAGAGCATTCGATCCGAGCGATGGCGACCCCCAAATTGGTGGGGATTTAGAAACTCCATTCGAGCAGAAAATTTCAGTCATGAAATGGGAGGATTCCACACGGCCATAAGTCACCCTGGCAGCTCGGCTAGCCAAAACACCTCGTTTGCCTTAGCAGTAATCATAAACTGTAATGATAGAGCACCCACATCAACAGAATCTGGTGGCCTTAGCCAAGTTCTGTGGGTTAGCCTCTTTTACCTCCATTACTTCTTTAAATTGCATACAGACAACTTTACACATTCAACCATGCCCCGAGTGCAGTTTACGTCCACATCATTTATCGTGGCTGCGCCATAGTAAAAGCCTGTGGCGGGATGCACTGTTTGTTTTATTAAACTGTGGGGAATACATATCTTCTTTAAATACGAGTGATAAAGCATTTTTCAGCTTGGGTGATATCTACACTGCTCCTCGTGACTTTGGAAGGATTAATTTTAACAACAAACATTTTTTCATCTTTTATTTAGGACACTTTTGCTTTCTCACCGATCATCTAAACCGAGTCAGGACAGCTATATTAAAAGTATTTATACATTAACATGAAAATATCTTTATTTTATTTACAGTATATATAAAACTCATGTTGTGTAAATCCATGTGTGTGTGTGTGTGTGTGTGTGCATGCATGCAATTGTAATAAGATATTATGTCCGTGTCTTCTGAATGTGTGTTTATGTTTGTGTGTTTGTGTGTGTTTGTGTGTGTGTGTGTGTGTATGCCTCCTGTGTCTTTGTATGGGTGTGTTTGTGTGGGTGTGTTTGTGTGTTTGTGTGTGTATGCCTCCTATGTCTGTGTATGTCTGTGTTTGTGTGTGTGTGTGTGTGAGTTTGTGTGTGTGTGTGTTTGTCTCCTGTGGTTGTGTATGTGTGTGTGTGTGTGTGTGTGTGTGTGTGTTTGTGTGGGTGTGTTTGTGTGTTTGTATGCCTCCTATGTGTGTGTGTGTGTGTGTGTGTGTGTGTGTGTGTGTGTGTGTGTGTGTGTGTGTGTGTGTGTGTGTGTGTGTGTGTGTGTGTGTGTGTGTGTGTGTGTGTGTGTGTTTGTGTATGCCTGCCAAATGGGTGTGTGTGTGAGTGTGTCTGTGTGTGAGTGTGGGTGTTCTCTTTGGACCGGCCTTATACTCGCCGTGGTGTAGAAAAGCTTCCCCGTCTAACTCAGCAGCTTAATCAAGTAATTTAATGCATTGTTAACCACATTAAAAGCAGCTTGTTCCACAATACCTCCTGTTAATGTACCGTCTAAAAGGGCTGTGAGAGGTTACCGCAAAATTAGCCATTGACAGCGAGAGCGATTAGCCATGTCAGAATTACCTCCGCGTGTCGCAGAAAAATAGTACAAATATATCAGACATCAGACCACTTTTTGTTCAGTAACAAACCGTCTGTTTGTGTCTTTTCTGCTGTTTTGGTTAGTTGCCACGACGACTTTCACCTGCGCATGAATCAACCTCGTCCGACCCCTCTTTATACTCTCTCTCTCGCTCTCTCTCTCTCTCTCTCTCTCTCTCTCTTCTCTCTCTCTCTCTCTCTCTCTCTCTCTCTCTCTCTCTCTCTCTCTCTCTCTGTCTCTCTCTCTCTCTCTCTCTGTCTCTCTCTCCCTGTCTCTCTGGGCTAATTATCAGCACTTTAGTACTTTGGTAGAGAGAGGGATAGAAAGAGAGAGAGAGAGGGATAGAAAGAGAGAGAGAGAGAGAGAGAGAGAGAGAGAGAGAGAGAGAGAGAGAGAGAGAGAGAGAGAGAGAGAGAGAGAGAGAGAGAGAGAGAGGAAGGAGAGAGAGAGAGAGAGAGAGAGAGAGAGAGAGAGAGAGAGAGAGAGAGAGAGAGAGAGAGAGAGAGAGAGAGAGCGAGAGAGAGGAAGGGGGAGTTTTTTCCAAATGAGCAGTTTACTAATTGTGTCGCTTTCCTTTTTTTTTCTCTCTTACCGCTTATATGAAAAGGGGTATTTAGCGAAATCGAGAACAGCTGCACCATTTACTTCCATCCATTTGTTTTGACTGTCACCACCGCCGCCATCTTGGCTTCAAGTCTGCCTCTCTTCCTCCCCAGGATTTATATGATACCCTGGTGGATAGATACAGAGAAACAGATAAACTTAGATAGCTACATAGATACATAGAAGCTATAGTTATATTGATAGCTATGTAGAGATACATAGATAAATAGATAGATATAGCCTACAAAGCTATATTGATACGTATTTCAATACTTAGATACCAAAAAAATACATACAGATGGATACATAGATAGATAGAGACTACTCAAGTATGGTCTATATCTCTGCTTGTGTGTGTCCAGTTACTAAGACACATTCCTTAAAGAGATGGAGAGGGAAAGAGAAGGAAGGAGAGAGGGAATGTGTATGTGTTTGTGTGTGAGTGTGTGTGTGTGTGTGTGTGTGTGTGTGTGTGTGTGTGTGTGTGTGTGTGTGTGTGTGTGTGTGTGTGTGTGTGTGTGTGTGTGTGTGTGTGTGTGTGTGTGTGTGTGTGTGTGTGTGTGTGTGTGTGTGTGTGTGTGTGTGTGTGTGTGTGTGTGTGTGTGTGTGTGTGTGTGTGTGTGTGTGTGTGTGTGTGTTTGAATTGTTAAAGTCCATAGGTGAAATCCAAGTTAATAGTTTCCCACACTGTGCCGGCGTTCAGATAGAGAAAACAACCTGAAACAAACCCTGGGAAATAAAGGCACCAAACCGCGGTGATATATCATCATTCAGCAAATCCGGTCCCGCAGTCCCCATCACCGGGCCCTCCACTGCGCCGGATCAGAGCCCCGGACGCCGGCCCGGGGGGCCTCTTTACAGCGCCTCTAGACCTGTAGCACAAAGAGCTATTTTACAAGAAAAAAAAAAACAATCACGTCCCAAAACATAAATATATTGTTTACTGGCGTTCACCCACAGCGCTGAGCGCAACCCGCGCAGCAATCCAGCAGGGAGACCTAACGTTAGCCAGCTCTGTGGCCTTTCATATTGTTGTGTTTCATCAAATATTCAGGGGCCTGTTCATTGCTAAAGTCCCCGATAGCAACTCTTTAGATCCCTATATATTTATACTGTACATTTTATATATATATACTATATATATATATATATCGTGAAGACGTACTGAATGGTGATGTTTTTTTTTTTAAAGAGCCTCTAGAACTACGCTGTGAAATGGGGAGAGACAGAGTGTGGGCAGGCGGAGCAGAGAGA
>OLKM01000796.1:176785-185882 GCA_900291075.1 Melanogrammus aeglefinus
ACACGCACACACTCACACACACACACACACACACACACACACAGGACACACACGACACATGTACACACAACACATCATGCACATACACAACATCACACACACACACACACACACATACAGGAATGCACCACACATGTGCACACAAAAGATGCATGCACATACTGTACATCATGCACATGCACGCACAGAAACACATGCGCACCCACACACACACACACACACACACACACACACACACACACACACACACACACACACACACACACACACACACACACACACACACACACACACACACACACACACACACACACACACACACACACACACACACACACACCCAAACACATACAAACATACACAAACAGACATACAAACACAAATAGACAGACCCACACACAAGCATATAAACACAGGGGACAAAGAGTACAACATTTTTCACATACTAATCCACAGCAATTTGTCGGCTTGTCATTGTGAAATGTGGCTGTTGGTGCACTGGACTATTGACACAGTTTCGCTACAACTGCATCGAGCCATTTGAGTATATTGCATTATCAACATGATACAAACCAGCATCATTTTTCTCTTTTTATTTGCAGAAAACATGGTCAGAAAAACACACACCGCTAAAACAGCTTACGTTAGAGCCTCTCTCCAGCCCAAGGGAAATACGTTCCAGAGAACCAGGGCGGAGGTTGGGGGGGGCCGCCTTGCTTTAGTCCCCCAGCCTCCCATCACTTCTCTGCAGGGCATCCTGGGACGTGGCCCCCTCCTCCAGAGCTCTGGGCCCCGATCACTTAGGCCGGGCTTCAACGGGATCGACTTTATATGAGGCCTGAATGTTTCTTTATGCACCAGAGAGGAAGTGATGGACCTGAGTCACATCATAGTTATTGTTGTTTTCATTGTGTTTATTATTAACGTTAATATGATGGTAGTTGTCATAGAATAGATAGTGCTGTAAGGTTGTATGATTAGGGGTAGTAGCAGTAGTCATAGTAGTTTTCGTAATCATCATCAAAAATAACAACTACATAGTATATATTGTTATTGGTTTTTAGTTTTTTGTGTGCTTGTGTCATATTAGTTTTGTTAATATGCAGTGTATCCCTCTTTTCATAGCTAATACTGATTGAACCAGAGATTTCAACTAGACATTTTCACGCATCTTGGGCATCTGCTTTTGTTTTGTTTCTTTCACGTGTGCCAGGGTACGAGCTTGTGTGTGTGTGCATGTGTGTGTGAGAACTTGCGCAGGTGGAGCATGATGCCAAGAGGCGTTGCAGTGTTTTGCGGCGTGTGGCAGCAACAATGGGATCCTAATATTCGGGGGATTTGTTTTTATCAGGCTATTGTTGCTGTCTACTGCAATATACAAAATGTCCCAGTTATATTTACATTTAGGGCATTTAGCAGATGCTTTATCCAAAGTAACTTACAATGAGTACATTTGTCATAAGATGTGAAACAATATATTGCTGTTGGATATATACAGGAAAACAAACAGTAGGCAAGCAGGAAATTAGCTCTGGAGGAAATGCTCTCAGTAGGGGGCCATGTTTTTGCTGAGGGGCCCCGATCTGGACCCGAGCACTTGGGATGGACTCACGCATCTAAATACACTGAGCAAGTCAACAACGACCAAAGGTGAGGAATATAAAACCATAAATAGCAAAGGAATAAGAGAGTGGTGCGAATTAAAACCACAAACACAAAAGTGAAATCAAGATGGGATATAAAAAGAGAGAGAGAGAAAAGAGAAAACAAAGAGAATGTGAATTTACTGAGAGAAAAGAGGAAACAAAGAGAATGTGAATGTACTGAGAGAAAAGAGAAAACAAAGAGAATGTGAATGTACTGAGAGAAAAGAGAAAACAAAGAGAATGTGAATGTACTGAGAGAAAAGAGAAAACAAAGAGAATGTGAATGTACTGAGAGAAAAGAGAAAACAAAGAGAATGTGAATGTACTGAGAGAAAAGAGAAAACAAAGAGAATGTGAATGTACTGAGAGAAAAGAGAAAACAAAGAGAATGTGAATGTACTGAGAGAAAAGCAGGGAGGGAGAGGTACGTGTGGGAGGCGGGCGGTGTCAGTTATGGTCGGAATGTAGACACATCATTCTGGACCTTTGGTGTCCTATGTACAGCGTTGACATGGCCCCCATGCTCCGATCCATCGCTCTCTAGGCAGGGGTCGTGTCCCCCGGGGGGCCCCCTACAGCCTGGGAGTGGAACGTCATGCATGCTTGATCTATGTGTCCAGCATGAGGGAGAAACATAAGCTCGCTAGGGTGATCCCCTTCCCCATTTCAAAGGGCTAACGACCTCTCACCCTTCCTCCATTGCAAGAGAGCTCGTTAGACGAGCCCCACCTTAATTGTCATCCTGAAAAACACATGGGAAAGTTGTTTTCTTCATATTTATCTTTTTACATTGGTAGCATTCCAGTCGGTTCCTTTTTTCGGTTCCACTGAGAGCGCCCCTGTTAAGCTTCATCATCATCATCATCATCATCATCATCATGAACACCATCTTCATCACCATCATCATTACCATCGCCATCACCTTCATCATTATCATCATCATCACCATCATAACCATCATCATCATCAACTTCGTGACCATGTTTCTCCCCATGACAAGGCTTTGCATTGTGGAATAATATATTGTATGCAGTGTGTTTTGTCTGGCAGCCGGCTTCCCGAGCGTCAGGCTGTGGAACACCAGTGTTTATGTGAATTTCCGGTGCTTTTGGCAATAACCAGACTCCACGCTGATTTTAATGGTTTGAGACCGGACTGGCCCGGTTCACCTCCCAAACTCTCAAACACAAGAGGGGCTCATTGTTTCCCAGCACTCGTCATGCAGGGATGACAGAGAGAGGCAGAGTGAGACAGAGACAGAGACAGAGTGAAAGGAGGAGAAGGAGTAGACAGTTAAGGCTGAAGTTACGAGGGAGCCATTGAAAAGCACGCACAGGGGAAAGGTGTTGTGTGCGCCAGCGTACGGTGTACTGTAAACGTGCACGTTTTAACGAAGGCACTTCCACTCGTGCCATTAATTTAAATTTGCTTCAGGCAGCTGCTGCTGCAGAAGAGCAGCCAAAAAAAAAACACACCTTAAATAACACTACAACTGTCATCAATTTCTGGTGTAAAATGAAACAAAATTAGATCCCTTACTGTTTTGGTGGGAATAAAATCCTGGCGATAACGGTTACAAGGCTTTCTAATGGACATTATGTTTGTGTAACCTTGGAACCAACGACCAATGCTCCGGTGAAATTAAACCAATATAACACAATGAAACGTCTCCCCTTGGCAGCTGTGGTTCTCTATTACCTAGACCCGCCGTTGTAGGACCTAATAAAGAAGAAACTGTGGGAGTTCAGGGTTTGTATTGCTTGCTTTAATTCATTTCGCACCGCAGGTAATGGTATTGATATTACACTGTAAAGAAGCGGCAGATGCTGTGACCAAAACAATAATGTCTGGTTAATCTCTCTAACGTTCGGCAATCTCATCCCCCGGACTTTTCATCTGCCCTCCATCTCATGACCGAACGCCTGGGACAGGGTGCTCTGAAAGAGCGTTCTTTGCAAGAGAAAGGGCGGGACTTCCGGGGGAGCAATATCCATTCCAATGACATGTGTTTCCTGGCGAGATAGGAGAAAAAGGGAGGGACTACCGACAGAGGGGTATCCGTCTCCCATGTTTCTGGATATTGCTTTCTCAAATTCTTTGTGAAGAGCTTGAATTTATTCTCCTTGTCGTTGATGTTGTTCGTATTGTTGTGTTCTTACTTTTCTCCCCCGTGGGACTCTTCACTGTTCCCACAACTCATAGGTAGAAAGAGTGCATAAATGGCATTGCGGTACATCGGGATAAAGCTACATGATCCTCTCTCACCCTGCTCATTCGGTGTAAAGCGAGATGTATGTCTTGAGCACAGAAGGGATGGATTTGAACGCAGAGGGTGGTGGTGGGTGGAGGTTGAAGGGGAGAATCACACACCATAGCTTGTGTTCAGAAACGATTGATTAGAGGGAGCAGAACCTTGCGAGGGCCGCTCTCCACCGCCTTGGAGTTAATGATGTCACTCCATTTCCCCTTGCTCCTGCAGACGCCGGGAGCACAAAGTGAACATGTGGATTTCCCCCATTCAAAAAAAGAACAAACAAACACCAAAAAGCCTTCCTTCTGGATTGTGTTACCACAGAGATCTGATGGAGGAGAAGTGATATAGAGGGAGGAGGAGGGAGAGGGAGGAGGTGGTGGGGGGGCTGCACAATGCCAGCACTCAGCTTTAATTGGACGGAAGGTGGCTGTACAAGCGCCATAAATAACTACAGTCAGTTGTGAGTGATTGCGTGTGTTTGGGTTTGTATGTGTGTGTGTGTGTGTGTGTGTGTGTGTGTGTGTGTGTGTGTGTGTGTGTGTGTGTGTGTGTGTGTGTGTGTGTGTGTGTGTGTGTGTGTCTGTGTGTGTGTGTGAGTGTGTGTGTGTGTGTGTGTGTGTGTACGTGTGTGTGTGTGTTGCTGTGCACGTAGGGTTGAACCTCGAGTCTTTTTTCATCTTTTACCATGCCGCCCTACTTGAGAGCGTCTAAGCACCACTGAAAGCGGCGGAAGGCCATCAGAGGAGAGACGTAAATAATCGTCCGGCTAAATGATTTGTCCGCGGTCGTAAACGCGACATTAGAGCGGCTAATATGCGGGTCAGCACCGCCGTGATTTAGAACCTTCTGGAGGGAAGAAAGAGAGAAAGCAAAACCAGCCCGCTATGTTTTTGTTGTTGTTTTGTTGTTCTTTTTTTCCTTCACTCTCCACTCACACGTTGACCATTGAACCAGAACCCCCAACTGCTCCTCCTCCTGTCAAAATGGCGGCACACTGTTTTTTTTGCTTTCTTCTTGCTCAGATGACGATAGTGGCCCGTGAGCTACGGCTGGCTGTCGTTCACAAATTAATGGGCGGGTCAGACCTTGAAGGAGTTTGGCAGTGTCGTGCCCCCCCACCTCACACCCCACCCGCCGGGCGTGAGCTTCAAAGATTGAAATGACTGCAGATCAAGATTTAATGGAGAGTTTGAAGCCTTTTAATTTGTTTCCAAGCCAGCATAGAGACCGCTCATCAATCAGACCTGGACGCCACAGAGAGGCGTCCTCCATTACTCTTGCTATTAACTGTCCCCACGAAGAATAACAAACGCACGACTGGAGGGGGTAAATAGGTAGAGAGAATAAGAGAGAGAGAGGGAGAAGATCGCATACCTATGAACACCCAGACTAATAAATCTGCTGAATACGTAGATGTAAATAGAGAGAAATTCATCCTCATTGTTTTCTTTTATTCCGATTAAGATTAAGAGACAAAGGTACGTTGCCAGTGTACACAATGGAAACGTACTCTTGGGGATCTCAGAACCTTTGAATTTGTATTAAATCCTGGTCAAACTGTGTAACTTATTACCAACTTAATTATTTTCCAGTATTTTAACAAGGATTGCAATATTTGGGAGGCTATATTGGATATGGTACAGTGATATAGTTTCCTTGAAAGGAAATTAATGAATGTTTCGAGCAATGTATTTTGCTTAGAAACTCCAATTCTTCTCCTAAAATTCCGATATTTACTAATACAAGATGCTATTTACCAGATGCTTATCTACAACTATTAAAGAGTGAATTCCCATGCCTATCAGGGGTTGGTAGGGGTCAAGCTTTGTTTCTTGTTATGTCTTGTATCAACTATGTATTACTCTCATTTGAACCATTTGAACCATCATTTTTTTACCATGTTCTCTGTGTTGTAAGTCGCTTTGTGCTTCACTCACATCTATTAGCCCTGAGATATCTTGAAGTTTATTCTCTGGGACCGTTCTAAAGCGGTTGAAAATAACTTACCAGACACTTCACGACAGGGTCAAGAACAGAGATCTTTATATATGCTGGAAGTATTTGAAAAAACTTTGAATGCGAGTGAACACTGCCTTGTGTCACATTGATTGTCAAGCTTGCCACACTTCAAGAAACTATCCTCAACCAAGAACTAGGCCACATCAGATGAGAGCTAGAAGGCATAACAGGCATCTTGTTCAAATTTACCCATAGAAAGGCAAGAAATATTCTGTAAAATGCGACCTTAGTTAACAATAGTGTCATGGATGGGGTCCTATATCTTGTCCCTTATTCAGTTGAGCTATAATTTTTCTTATCTATGTTATAACTACTGTTGAAGCCATTACACCGATCTGTGTTTCACCTATATCATATTTATCATATTTATGCGAGTAACTAATCATGCCTATATATCAAATTATGCTGATCATAATTAAATCCTGTTGATCATGTTGATGTGATATTCCTGAAACGATTATGATGATGATGATGATGCAATGATGAGGTCAGGGGGTGGTAACTCTATGTAGATGTCACCGCTGAGCACAGGTAAGGGGGTGTGTTCCGGCAAGAGAGCGGTAAGGGCAAACAATTTTCAACGCATTTCGAGACAAAGCGCGTTTTTTCTGTGTTTAATTATGAGTTTAATTTATATTGCTGTTACTGTTAAGCAATAAAAGAACGTATTATTGTGACACTACGAAAGAATGCGCGTTGATTTACTGACCGCTCCTACAACTACTGTTATAACATAGTCTCAGTTACAGTCTCAGCTACATCTGAAGAGGAACACCCTTCTGCCTGATCTACTCGGCCTCTGTCTTCAGGGGATAGAGTGGTAGATGTTGTCGCTTATTAGTCGGACAAAGCCTTGTGGTTCTATGTTTGAGAACGGGGTACAACTGGCAGCTTTGTTCTATTATAGAAAGCCAAAATCTCAGAAACAAATGCAAACATCAGCCAGTCAGCCTCTAACTCAGAGAATCAAAGGCTTGATAAATAAAAGGAGCAGGGTCATGGACCGTGATATTGGCTGTCTTTGTGAATATTCCTGCTTCTTTCAACTGAAATGCATCACATCCAGGGTGATTATCTATCAAGCAAGCCCGGATCACCAACACACAATCAGACACACATGCATGCACACACAGACAGACAGACAGCCAAACCGCACACACACACTCACACAACCACACACACACACACACACACACACACACACACACACACACACACACACACACACACACACACACACACACACACACACACACACACACACACACACACACACACACACAACACACACCTACAACACACACACACACACACCACACCATATACATGCCTGCACACATGCAAGCACACACATACACAGACTCATATACCGACACACACCGACAAACACTGTCTCACACACACACACACACACACACACACACACGCACACACACACACACACACACACACACACACACACACACACACACACACACACACACACACACACACACACACACACACACACACACACACACACACACACACACACACACACACACACACGCAAACACATACACACACAGACACTATCACTGTTACAATAGTTATTGTATTGCCATAACAACTGCAGTATTCCATGGTTCATCAACTTGACACAAATCCAGACAGGAAAACCATATGTCTCTGCTGAAGGAAAGCAACAGTAGAGCAAAAACACAACGCATGAGCAAAAAGGAAAAATCATTCAAACTAAGTGACTCCCCGTGATAGGCATAAATTGGATGATTCCGTCTAATTCATCACTTTAAAAACTCTAAACCCAGCAGACCAAACTTCTCCTTGTCTTTTTTTCCTTCTCGTGAGAATGTCCAGGCACATAGCGCTCTGTCATCGCCTCCGCCATTTCCCTCCGTCTCCCTCTCTCCCCTTCTCCCTCGGAGCTGCCCCTAATTGCCTCTTTCTCCTTGGACGCGTGTAGCTTCAGAGAAGGTGTCTGTCTATTTCCAGAAGAGGGCGGGGCCGGCGCCCGCCAGGCCATCTGTCTCCCGGACACCTGGAGGAAAGGATCTGCCGTGTCTTGGGTCGGCCGTTCGATGGAAAAAAAAAAAAGGGGGGGGAATCATTAAGACATTAGACTAACAAATGTCTGGCCGTGTTTGACTCTCCATCACCCGGAGCGTGTCACCTGGGCGATCACCTCTCTCCAAGGTGATGAATCTCCCCCCAGAGGGGAGGGCTGGGGGGGCCCCCGGTGGTAATGGGCTTGGGGGTGTGGGTGGGGGAGGTAGAGGGGTCACATTTGGCTGAATTAGACGAACAAAGAACCAGCTTTTAGTATAAAAAGGGTCTCCGCTGGCTCTGCCGATGTTCACGTCTGTTAACTGGATGCCCACTCTGTGGATCTGTGTTCTGTCTTTTTTCTTGCACACACACTCTTACATATGCATGAACAAACGATGCCCGACGCACAAAAGCAGGTAAGCCCTCCCCCCACACACACACATACACACACACTCACACACACACACGCAATACACGCACAATTAAACACATAACCACACAAATGCACACAAGCAAGCAAACACACGTTCCCTACACACGCAAAGACACACATCCAAGAAAATACACAGACATGCATAAACACAAGCCCATGCATACACACAAGCACCCATGCTAACACTGTCGCACTACACAAATCTATACACACCATCCAGCATCCTCAGCCCCGGTTCTACCTCTGTCCAAACTACTCTTGAGATCCAAAATAAATACACCCTTAGCCATTATACCACTCGCACACAGGTAAGCGCGCACACACACACACACACACACACACAAACACACACACACACACACAAACACAGGGGTGCACCAAGGTCAATGCAGGTTCTGAGTGGACATGATAAATGTGTGTGGATGTCTGGTGCTGGACAAACACAGTCGGCTGGGCTCACATGGTGTGGCTTCCTCCTCTGAAAAATATGTCTGGTGCACCAACAGCTGAAGGAAGTGGATTGGAGCTTTCGAACATCCCCTCTCTCTCTCTCTCTCTCTCTCTCTCTCTCTCTCTCTCTCTCTCTCTCTCTCTCTCTCTCTCTCTCTCTCTCTCTCTCTCATCTCTCCTCTCTCTCTCTCTCTCTCCTCATCATAGTCTTCCTCTCTCTCTCTCTCCTCTCTCTCTCTCTCTCTCTCT
>OLKM01000796.1:212695-221612 GCA_900291075.1 Melanogrammus aeglefinus
ATTTGGCACTTTCCCTCCAGCAGAGGAAAAGTTTGTACTTTCACATACCGATTAGAAACACTATCTGCAAGCATCAGGAAGTGCCTTTTTTTATTATTATTTGTACTTTCTACTCTCCTTCCTTACTGAGCTTGCAAGGGGAGCCCTCGGATACTCCTTCATTGCTGAAGCGTCTGCGGTCACATGACCGTGCACCTGGCTCGCATCTCGCCGGTGCGCTGTGTGTGGATGCGGCAGCAGCCACCGCCGCCGCAGCAGAGCGCTGGTGACGGGCGCCGGTCGGCTGGTCGGACCAGCCAGCAGAGCGCTGGTGACGGGCGCCGGTTGGCTGGTTGGAGCAGCCAAAAGAGAGCTGGCGCAGCACAGTTTCGACTCCAGGCGGACGGGGACGTTGGTGGGGAAGGCGGTGGGGTGGAAGGGGGGGGGGCTGTCGAGCCAAGGCCTGTGGTATCTGCAGTAGCTCATCCGTTCACTAACATCTGCTCACCAGCCCCCCCCCTTCCTCCTCCTACCCCCTCCAATGCTTCCTTCTCTTTGCTCCCTCTCTCGTTCCGTCTGTCTTCTTCTTCTTTTTCTTCCCTTTTTTCTTAGTCATTGTCTTTTCCATATGGTCCCTGATTCCGACCGCCCGCCCCCCCCCTTCATTCCTTCTTCCTCTCTTCCTCTTCCTCGCTCGGTTTCTCCTCTCGCGGCCCACAGCAGGCAATCCGTGACAACAAAGGAACTGACATACATGGTTACGGCAGGATTTGAAAACGCAAGGAATCATCTGCTGACATCAAGAAATACACCACTCAGCCACACTGTCTCATTAAAACCACATATGCGCTCTATCTTCTTGCATGATTGCTATCTAGGAATACATCCACTAAATCAAGCAAGCATGTACCCAGAAAGACAAAGAAAGAAAAATAACCGGTAAATTCATCAGATGAAAGCGGTTCATTGTCGCAACAACACAAACTGAATGAATCACTCTATTGTCTATAAATTAAACGTGCCACGGCTGGTGCGTGTTCAAAGTGGAACAACATTAATAGAGTCAAAGAGTTAATGGAGTCAAAAACGAAATCTTGTTTATGTTATCTTGAGGCATTTCCAAGTTAAGCAAAGGTATGTTCCTGGGACAAAGAGAATGAACATTGATCTTTAGTGTTTGATTTGTGATAATGGAGGTACTTCGCAATCAATAATGTTTGGTGTTTGGAGGATCTACAGGTTTATCAGGCTTGTGGACCCAATGATAAAAAACCTTTTTTTTAAGGGAATAGCGAGAGTCAAAAGTAAATTTCCATCTTGTGTTGTGTTTAAAGCTGATCTGCCGAAACAAAGAGTTGTCCAGCAATACGTGAACGGCCTGATTCCACTGGACGCATTACGGCTGTGGCACGTCTTGGACGCGGTCACCGCAGCCGTTAGCTTCTACTCTAATCAATGAGACCATTTCCACCGAGCGCGGCTGCGGAGCGTCTCAGCAGCGTCCCAGGACAACCCAGTATCACGAAAATACGCGACACTGTCACGTCACGTCATTTAATCTATTCATTCGTGATCTGGGACACGTGATTTCAGATTTTTCGTGCGAAAAAAACACAAATTTCAAACTCATTTTAAAAAGAAGAGATGAAGCAGCTACCTTTTTTCCGTCGTGGTTTGCTTACAGAGCAGCGCACCTGCATTAAATATATCCGTGAATTGTCACAATTTTTCAGAATTATAGGTGAAAGTAGAAATGGGTGGCCAAAAACCGTCATATTGTTCAAAATTTGTGCTTTTGGCACGAAAAAATTGAAATTACGTGCCCCAGATCATGAATGAATAGATTAAATGACGTGTCAGTGTCACGTATTTCCGTGAGACTGGGTTGACCAGGAGCGGCTCGCCGCGCCGCAGCGCTTTAATTCGCTAGCATTCTATTTTTGACGCGAGCCGTTGCTGAACCGCGTCAATTTCAACAGAGCAGATCGAGCCGGGAGGGAAGTGAAAAAGTAAATAGAGCATCCGGTCAATTTTCAAATTAAAACACAATACTCATGTAGCCTATCACAACTTCACATCAACATTATTAAGTCATGACCGGTGGCCCCAGGTCAGCAGTCAATCAATCAAAGGGTCTCAGAGGGTCGGCAACATGGACGACGAGAGACTCATTGTCGAAGTTCAGCAACATGAAGTCATTTATGTACCAAATCATCCTTTTTATAAGGACAAAGGCCGGAAGGACAAAGTGTGGCATTTAATTGCAGTAGTTTTGGGAGTGGAAGGTGAGTACATTAGGTTTAGTATTTTCGTGTGATCTTGTGATCTCGTGCAATACGGCTGGCTCGCAAGGCAGCGCTGCGCTGCCGTAACGCGCCCGGTGGAAATGCGCGCAGGGCAGAAGTCGCAGCCGTTCTGTGCCGCAGCCAAAACGCGGCCGGTGGAATCAGGCCGTAAGAATGCTGCAGGCATATCATCTCTCTAACATCTCCAAAATGATACCTGGCCAGATATTTTAACTATTTTACTGAACCGGTTTATTTTCGTGCGAGGTATAGAAAAAGGTTTGAATGCTCCCAGTTTCTATCAGGAAATATATTAAAGTTGCTACTGACCTTGAAGGGACTGGATACAAGATGGCCTTAATCCTTCTCCCCTCCATTAATTCCAGTGTGATTAATTCATCGTGGTAATCTTACCGCGTAAGTTAACTGGGTGGCTCGCAGCCACACTAAAACAATGACCTTGATTCGCGTTGGACAAAGAAATCCATGTAAGAGCATATCAGGCATACGTAACAGGGAGAAGAACAGTAATAATGACTTCCTAATCTTGTGTGATTTAATACAAGGATGGTTAGTGAATCCTGATGAACAATAGTGAGTCTTGATGCCAAATCTGTAGGGTGCTGGATCACCAATGTTCAGAGCCTAACCTGTAGGCACACTTGAGCCTAGCCTATACATGCTATTAAAGTATAATAAATGCATATGAATTCACCCAAAGTTACTTTTGGTTAATATGGTTTGTGTCCAGGACACGATATAAAGCATGAAGCTCTGGCCCATTTGTTTTCTTTCCCCGAACCTAATCTCTCCCATCTCTAATCAATATCGTGATCGCCTGAAGAAATTGCGGTTTTAAACGTTATCTTTGTTTGAATTAAACACCTTGATTCCAATCTAAACAAACCCAAGTGGTTGTAATAATAACAGAATTTATAATCACTATGTGTATATGATTATTTTTGGACTAAATTGTAGACCTCTGAGGCTAGCATTGAGAAGGCTGAGCCAGCTGCTACAGAGAAGAAAATGGCTGCCAGGTAAATTGTAAATGGGCTGGTCTGCAACCCCATCTCTCAAAGTCTCCTCTAATCCCTTTATCTTGGAGATTGTATTCAGTGCAGCGGCAACTAAGATACCATCCTCATTCAGTCAGAGAGTGTCAGGAAGAAAGAGAGGGTTTATTTGGTTTACTTATTTATTTATTAATTTGGTGTTGATAACAAACTTTCCACTTATGTGTTGAAGTAGGAGTTACATCCTTCCCTGAGAGAGGATTACCTCCGTCTGAACGCAATGTTTCATCTCTGGATATGACTATGGGAATGCTCTCTCTCTCTCTCTCTCTCTCTCTCTCTCTCTCTCTCTCTCTCTCTCTCTCTCTCTCTCTCTCTCTCTCTCTCTCTCTCTCTCTCTCTCTCTCTCTCTCCTCTCTCTCTCTCTCATGCTCCGCTCATCACACCACACACAGTCTCTCACCTCACACACACACACACACACACACACACACACACACACACACACCACACACACACACACACACACACACACACACACACACACACACACACACACCACACACACACACTTACTTTGTGACACACACTGCTAGATGGACAACCACACAGACACACACACAGACACACCACACACACACACACACACACACACACACACACACACACACACACACACACACACAAACACACACACACACACACACACACACACACACACACACACACACACACACACACACACACACACACACACACACACACACACACACACACACACACACACACACACACACACACACACACAAACTAAGAGTTCACTCCATACCCTCCTCCTTTCTTGCATACCTTCACACACACACACGCACACACACACACACACACACACACACACACCTACACACACACACAGCGCGTGTGCGCGCGCACACACACGCACAAACACAAGCACACACACGTAAAGGTGGGCAGGCACATATACCTGGAAGCACTTCTCCCTGTCAGACTTCAAAGTGCGCACATAAACATTGGCGCTGATACACACGGTAAGGTAACTGAGTGTGAAACGGGCCCAGATTAGACTCAGTCAGGGGTTATATGGCTGGAAGGTCCGGGGGCGGTGAAAGTGAAAGTCGCAGTAAGCCTCATTCAGGTTTCTGTATCAACTGCTGGGCAGTTGATACAGAAACCTGAATGAGGCTTACTGCGACTTCCAGAGAGAAAACCAAACTCATAAGAGAGAGAGAGACAGTTATGGCACATTTCCACCAGAGAGTGCGGGTCGCTTCAGTCTGCAGAGGTACGGCACGGGTCCACCCCGCCAAAAGTGGTGTGACCCGAACTGAGCCGTATTGAGCCGTATTCCTCTGGCCGTACAGTACAGTACTGGCAGTTGGGGTAATGAGACGCCTGAAAGGGTGCCGGCAAGTTTGAGCTACACACGCTGTCCGTTGATTGGTCGACAGAATTGTCAGTTCCGTGTGGCAGAGGGATAATAACAAACAGACGCGGTACCTGCAACGTATTTCTGTACAACGGCGAAAGCTTTGTTTATTGAATAAAATGTCGGTTTGACGTCCTTCTTGGACGCCCTACATTGTTGCTCTTTTATTGTTTTGCGTTCTTATTTTTCCTTGGATTTAATAGCAGGCTACACTGTGTCGGGCTGCTTTGAGGTCACGATACTTACGTAGCTGCCGCGGCTATCGCCATCCGGCCTAAACCCCGCCCTACCGTAAGGGTACTGTCAAGCCGTAGCTGAGCTGGGCTTTACTGCACCCTCACTACTGGGCTGAGTCGTGCTGGGTCCGAAGTGTACCCGCTGGTGGAAAAGCGCCATTAGAGGATAGATGTAACGACAGAGAGAGGTACAGAGAGCGTGTCCCCACTCTATTCAATAAGATAGGAGCAGAGAGAGAGACAGAGAGAGAGAGAGGCCTCAATTGGTAACTTAAGATGAATAAAAGTAGATCTAATGCAGCTACATTTCTGTAAAATCTGTGTATTAATGTGTGTGTGTGTGTGTGGGGGGGGAATTGTGTTCATGTTTGTAAGAGATTTACAAAGAGAGAATTGAGTAAGTAGAAGCCAAATCAGCAGGGAGCTTATATTTTATTTCGAGAGTGGCACAAAAACACAGCAAGACACTTTGTCAGTATACTGATACAAACACATTGTGCTCTCTCTCTCTCTCTCTCTCTCTCTCTCTCTCTCTCTCTCTCTCTCTCTCTCTCTCTCTCTCTCTCTCTCTCTCTCTCTCTCTCTCTCTCTCTCTCTCTCTCTCTGTCTCTCTCTCTCTCTCTCTCTCTCTCTCTCTCTCTCTCTGTCTCTCTCTCTCTCTCTCTCTCTCTCTCTCTCTCTCTCTCTGTCTCTCTCTCTCTCTAACTTCATGAAGATGTGACAAGAAAAGGTTTAATCAGTTTAACCCCATGAAAGCTTTTCTTTTCATTTGTAGCATGCAGTTGAGCCTTTTAGTTTTTAAGGCAAATTACCATTTCATCACCCATTACGTTCTGTAAAAGTCTTCGCTGGTCTTGGCACATACTGAAATACACTCAGGTCAGCTTGGGCAATGTCGAAAACTCACAGCCAGAACTTTAGTTTTGGTCTTCAAGTTAGTTTTGGTCTTTAACTTTAGTCTTCAAGTTTGACCACGATGACTGTAGGGACAATTTTGTTCTTTCTTTCTTTCATGCCAATTATACAGTTAAAAAGAAACACTTTGCTCAATCTAGCTTCTCAAGGCATTGACTGACGAGTTAGCGTCCTCCATCTGTTCCTGAGAGCTAATTGACACGTGATTCATCATTGGTCGGCCATTTTAGACAGGCCGAGAGATGCTAATATTAGCACAGCACCACGGGTGTATTCAGAAATATGAAATTAAATCTGTTCCCCCACAGCACACAATATGGGCGAACGTCAACATCGGCAGATGGTCAGAGGATGGAAAATGGTTGACGAGTTAAAATGAAGCAAATAAACTAAATGATTCAGGGTAAAATATGTCTCTGCAGCGATGGTGGATCGGTACTGTCAGACATGATCCATTCTAAATGGAACAGGAGTATGGCAGTTTGTTTTAGAACTAGATGCATAAATGCATATGCTATTTAGTGCACACTTTTTAATGCAAAGCATCTTACAGTGCAGTTTAGTACAGTGTGAATATATTATTATATATTATTATAGATATGAACAGAAAAAGAAAGTTTTGAAAGAAAAAGAAAATTTGAAAAGGCTAGCTCACAAATATCATAAAAAGAGAAAACATCATCAATTACAATTACCAATGTGTTCAGGAAGTGCAGATTTACCACAAGTTTGTGAACTTCTCAACTGAACCCTCCATTGTTAACATAGGTGAGCACAAAGAGAGGATAGATTCTGTTCCATCTGGGTCATTAGTCACAACAGAAAATCTGCTGAAAATCTCAAAATAGCTGTATAGTCACCATTTGAGTAATGGGATAATTGTTACGGTCTTTCCTAATGGTTTCCAGAATGAAGCACATTCCAGACTATTTGGATGACATTACGTTCAGGTTAAACTGTAATTCAATAGAAACTGAGTTTCCAGAGAGCTGTATGAAGGCTAGGGAAACCAGGTGTGTCGACATCCAGGTTATTCACTCAGTTTAGCTCAAGGTAAGCCTAGCATAGTGGGCTTAGCAATAGGGCCATGCACAAATAGCGTGAAATTGTGTTAAAAAAAGGAAAAGGTGAAAGTAGATAGGTACAACAAGTGCAGTGACATCACCGAAGCGCCCTCTGTTAGAGTTGGATTGCCGCCAAGGCTGCCTTTGCTTTCTTCTCTGTTGGAAAAAAAAATTAAATTAAGGAAAATTGCTTCCTGTATTGAAGTTTCAAGGATTTTCTGTATTTCTTTATTTTGGTTCTCTTCCCCTATCCTACCCCGGGTGGCAGCGTGAATAACTCGGCGCCCGAATGTGACAACCGCACAGCTGTGAAAACAAGCGCTCCTCAAAATGGCTGCTTCCCCTTCCCTCAACTCCCCCCTCCCCGCACCCATCCTTACTCTTCGCCCGCTCGCACACGCCTATCAATATCAGACAGCACGAGATCAAGATCTTATCGATCCGAAAACCGCTCTTTCTGTCCCACACCCCCTGTGTGTGTGTAGCTCGACATCAGCTGGGAAGTGTTTTATATCGCCCATTTGAATCCCCCACCCCCCACCCCTATTGACTCATGATGTCGTCTCTGTAAATAAATCTTCAGACGGCGAAAAAATGAAAAAACATTGAAGATAAGTATTCCTACAGAATGACTCATGCATCATTACAGTTGGTCCTGGCAACCCTCCGGAACTATGCTGTTCATTCTGTGGTTTTCTAATAATTCCTCTAGCTCTCTGTGAGGCGTCTTTATGACCAACATGGGGGTCTTTTATATGCATTGTGAATCGTGATATTGAGTCTCTTTCGAAACATCTTTGTGAGATTTTTGTCCAATTCCTGTAGACTAGTCCCGTAATCGTAAGCATATTCTTTTTTCCTTTGGTTAGTCCGCTTCACCACATAAGCAATACAAGTTCAATGTGTATCAATCCATAGAATCCCCCTTTATACTGCCCTTGTATTCTCCTACGGTTCACAAGGAAACAACTCTTCATGGGAGCCGGTGTATTTGTGATTATGGTAAAATCAAGAAAAACAAAGAGGGTACGTTATTGTGTGCATTTACAGCTATCTAGGATACTAATGCCTTTGTGATCAATACGTTCATCTGAGCTCCAGCCCTTGGTAAATAAAGGATTTGCAATTATCCCCCGACAGTAATGCTTTATGCGCTGCCCAGCTACTCTTGTTATCTACTTTACCTTCTTACACTGCCTTTCTCCTGATCTCTCTCTCTCTCTCTCTCTCTCTCTCTCTCTCTCTCTCTCTCTCTCTTCTCTCTCTCTCTCTCTCTCTCTCTCTCTCTCTCTCTCTCTCTCTCTCTCTCTCTCTCTCTCTCTCTCTCTCTCTCTCTCTCTCTCTTTCTAGCAACTATAGTATATCAGACACAAACACACACACATTATTTTTTATAGTGAAATAAGATATCTCTCTCTCACACACAATAACATGACAATGACATGCAGGGCTGTCCCCGAAGCAGCACAGCCATGCAGAAAACCCTCAATAAAAATATTTCAAAGCAGAGAATAGGTGGAAATAAACCAGCAATGCATCACGTTTGTCAAGGTTCTGTCTGCCAAAACAAAATGGATGACATTGGTTTTATTCTCAGTGGAAAATGATTGTTTATGCATTTTTTTTTTATTCTGGCGAGAAATGTTAATTTTATATTCCAAATCTCCCAAGAATATAAAGTTTATAAAGCTGAGCCAGGAGTCCGAATCTAGGATGTAGAAGAACATGTGATTGGATGTTAGCATCTCGAACCATCTCGAAAGGGCCCAAAAAGGGGCGTGACCTGCAAGAATTAAGTAAATTGTCGTTTGATAGCAAGCAGTTTCAAGTTCGGCATTTCCGGTGGGATGGAAAAGAAACTTGTGCCTCCAGCAGCTGGTTGCACCAGCAGAACGTAAGGTCCCACTTAGGCTACGTTGAACGTAAATCCGCCAGAAACGTTTGACTTTAACACTCTACAAAAAAAAAATAGCAGTTG